>OY997272.1:576319035-576509035 GCA_963921465.1 Triticum timopheevii
CAGCCGGACTATCATCGTCCGCCGGACTCCAAGACTACGAAGATACAAGATTGAAGACTACGTCCCGTGTCCGGATGGGACTTTCCTTGGCGTGGAAGGCAAGCTTGGCAATACGGATATGTAGATCTCCTACCATTGTAACCGACTCTGTGTAACCCTAGCCCTCTCCGGTGTCTATATAAACCGGAGGGTTTTAGTCCGTAGGACACAACAACCATTACAACAATCATACCATAGGCTAGCTTCTAGGGTTTAGCCTCCTTGATCTCGTGGTAGATCCACTCTTGTACTACCCATATCATCAATATCAATCAAGCAGGAGTAGGGTTTTACCTCCATCGAGAGGGCCCGAACCTGGGTAAAAACATCGTGTCCCTTGTCTCCTGTTACCATCCGCCTAGACGCACAGTTCGGGACCCCCTACCCGAGATCCGCCGGTTTTGACACCGACAACATGGTTGTAGCAAAAAACATCATCGTTGTCGCCGCCGATTGTAGCTCGCCTCGCAGGTCGCAAAACATGGTCATCGTCATGGTAACAAGTTTCATTACCGGCCGTAGCAAAAACGATATGTGGTTGTAGCAAAAACAAAATGGTCGTTGATGCCGGGTGTAGCTCGCCGACTGGTGCATGTTGCTAGCGGTGCCATCATATCCTGGCTGAAGCTTCCACTCTTTACCGTAGTAGCAAAAACAGTTGCTGGTGGAAGCTTTGTGGGTTGCCGGTTGCAACAAAAATCGGTTCTTGGCATGCCGTCACCACAGAACCAACAATCGGTTGCAGCAAAAAAATAGATGATTCCAGCTCCGGCTCTGACTATTTCCAGCAAATCCAGACGCCGGATCCAGCTCCCGACTTCGGCCGGTTGTAGCAAAATCAATAGATGATTCCAACTTAACCCACAACCGGTTGCAGCAAAAAAATTGTTGGATCCAGCTTTAGCTCTGGCTGGTTCCAGCAAAAAAATCAATAACGTCGTAGCTCGGTGTCCTCGGCCAGCCATGGAAGCATCGGTGCACCTGTAAGTTGCTTCAACACTTGGGGGCTTGGCTGTAGCATGGGGACGGGGCTATGGCGGGGAGACCTTTGGGATGCGCGACCGCGTGCTGTAGAGATGGGGGGAAGAAAAATAGAGGAGCAGCAGGCGCACAGGAGCAGCATCTATGGCGGGGAGCGAGAGAGAAAGAAGGAAGATGTCGCAGGGGAAGAAAGAATATGCGGGAGGTGGAAGAGGCATCGTGGATGGGGCCCACATCCTATGTCTCACTGAATCCCTGAGAGGGTGCATCAGGGTCATACAATTCCCTTCGATCGTACGCGTGCGACGCGGCCGGCGGAAGTTTCAGCCGGTGCGCCGGTTTCAAGTGTTTTCCTATTGGATATGTGTCGGACTGATGGCCCGTCGAGATACAAGACAGAAGATCACCTTTCGTATCAGGAAGGGACTTGCGTATGCGTGGATGGCAAGTATAGGTGTCCGGATATGTTATTCCTTTCTGTAAAACCGACTTTGCACAACGGCAGGGCCGGCCCTGGGGGCGGGGGGGGGGGGGGCGGGGGGGGGGGGGGCAGGAGGGGCGGCCGCCCCGGGCCCCCCAAGCCAAAGGGCCCCCTCTCCAGGTATATGTGTGAGCATTGGTACCCTGAATTCAGCCATTGGAGGCGCTCCAACTGTTGTTCTGTGTCTCAACGAAGAAGAAAGACGATATGTTATGTTTATGCTCTAGCGCAATGGGCCTTGGGCCTTTATTTCTTTATTAGTGGGCTGGTTGTCTCAGGGCCTTTTTTAGCACAAAATAGTGATCTGTTTTGGAAGATTGAAGCGATCGATTGATTTATACCTTCCTCGTTTCCCTGCGGCGGCCAAAAAGCAGCAGCACACCGAGCCAAACCCTAAAATAAATGTCGGTGATCTACGAACTACACGCACGACCAACGAGGCTTCCTGCCTGGGCGCACATCGTGGTGATAGCAAAACAGAGGCGCGACACAGTAGGTATTTTTGTTTCCCTGCTTTTTATGGCGTCCAAATTTATATTATACTCCCTGTCTCATAATATAAAAATATTTTTGACACTAGTGTAGTGTCAAAAACGTTCTTATATTGTGGGACAGAGGGAGTAAATTACAGCTGATTTTTTTATCACTATAATTTAGTATAAAATTTTCAGGATCCCTCTCTAGTCCTTTTTTTTGCATAGGCTGATCGTAATTGTCATCTGGCCGATTGTACATTTTATGTGATGGAATTGTCTCATGCCGTCAATTTTTTTTTGTTTCTTCGTGGATGGTTGTAAGAGGATAGGTTATTGGTGGATAGACAACTTCTTGCCCACCTAACATATGGAGTTTTACTTGTGTCTGATTCCACAAGAGGTGTGTGAAAATCAAATTTACCTTTGGTCTAATATGAAACATCGTTGCAACTTATTTCTTGGAGTAAGTAACTTAAGTTTCTCGACAAATTAATGATCCTATACATAGCTGTTAAATGGAATTTAGGCATGCTTATTATTATTTCGATGGTGTATTAAGGGGCCCCGGGTTCTAGTTTCGCCCGGGGCCCCCGATATGTCAGGACCGGCACTGCACAATGCTAAGCTCCTCGGTGTCTATATAAACCGGAGGGTAGATCGGAGGCAGTGTTAGAGTTGTGTCGAATATTATTGTACAAGTTAGGTTACAGTTGGACTTGGAGTCGTACGGTGTGTAGACAGGATACGGAGTCGTGTCCAAGTAGGACACTTGTATCCTAGGCCTCTCATATATAGCGGGGTAGACACACGATGTAACCTATGCCAACATAATAGCACGGGCACGCGGGGGACCTGGCGGCGTGTGCCGGCGCCCGGGCGGCCGGGGTGCGGTATTGTGACGGTGTCATGGGGAGGAGCACCCGTAGTCATGCCCCGGGGATTTAACCATATCGGTGAAACTCGTTAACTAATCTCGGTATCGTGCTTGTATGACTGCTTGGTCCTCGGTAGATCGACGGAGCGCCTCGGATTTATTCTAACAAGTGGTATCATGAGCAAGGTTACGAGGTGGTCAAGTTGATCTAGAGGAAGGCGACGAAGCCAGGGCGCCCGGTAACTCGGCCGTGGTTTCGCGTACGTGATAGCGAGCGATCGGAAGAGTTTTCAATGGGCAGATGGTGGAAATCATCGCGTGAAAAGCAATTGAAGGAGGCGAGGTAGCAGCCAGATGGAGGCAGCAGGCAGCCACGGACGTGTGGCGCGGCAGAGACTGGGATTGATCGACATGTTTGGTGACAGATCGAATCAGCAGCAAGGCGGCGGCCCAGACGGGATTGGCTGAATGAGTCGACACGCATGGCTCGGCTAGCGCACCAGACAACGCCGCAGGACAGGCAGGGCGTGCGGCCCAGCTGAGGGGCTGCGGAGGCCCAGACTGCTGTGCATGGAGGGCTGGAGGCTGAGGCCATGGGCTGGATCGGCTAACGCTGGTAGAAGCTCGGACGTGTGGGACAAGGCACGTGAACGTGCGTGCTGATGTGTACTGCGGAGGCAGGGCCGACCCTGAGGGGGGGCAGGGGGGGCGGCCGCCCCGGGCCCCCCAGGTCCAGGGGCCCCCCACGTCGCACATAGCCCATGGGCCTCAGAAGCAGGGACGCTAAACACTTGTATTAGAGACCCGATCGATTAATACGCATCCGCAAGGGCCTAGCAGCCAGATGCAGCGAGTCCACGATGATGATGGCGAGAAGTTTGCTGTAATTGCCAGTTTCCTTACGAGGCTGAGCCGACGAGCCGTAACGATCCCGATTCCAGGCTCCAGGTCGAGAGACGAGTTCAGCAGCGCTGGACGAACCGCCGCTAGGGTTCAGTACTCTGAAGAACTCCGCTCCGCTCTCTGGTTTCTAGGCGCTGGACGCGCACGCCCTTTACCGAGCGCCTCCGGCAGGAGCCAGATGCAAATTCACATCGTGTTATCATTGAGATAGGAACTCACCGATCCAAGGTAGGCCTATATCATATCTTTAATTTATCACTTCCTATGTTCTGTTCGCATACCTTATCTATCTATAGATTCACGTTCGCTCGTCTGTTGCATTGTCTTGTGTGACGTGATTAGCTCCATCAGTTGATCGTGACGCATCTCGTAAGATTTACAACATAGGTCTATAAGAGCCCCATAATTCCTGCACTGGCCTTCGTCCTGGCGCGCGCATATATATATCTTGCATTGTTCAAGTTTTGAGGTAAATTTTTAGCGCTCATGGCCTTAAAAAGTATATGTGGAGATTCCGTCGGTGACACACTATTTGTATTTTTTTTCTCGCTCTTAATATATAGCAGTTCAGCTGTCATTTCCTAAAAAAGTGTATTGAAAAGAAGTTTTTGACCATAAATTAGACCAGTCAAATGTGGGTTCTATGTAATAAAAAACAAACTGTTAAATTCTTATTGAGAAGAAGTTTTTGATAATAAAAAATTTCAGTGATAAAAATTTATTACAATGGAAGGAGTATATGAAAGGGCCCTGAGATTAAAAAATTCAGTGCTAAAAATTCATTACAATGGAGGGAGTGAAAGGACCCTGAGTTTTAGGTTCGCCCCGGGCCCCCAAAATCTCAGGACCGGCCCTGTGCGGAGGTCTCAGGTGTGCTGCACGGAGACATGAGATTTGTTGGTTAAAAAAAGGCTACGGTACAGACCTAGGTGCTACCCATCGAGAAATTGAAAAAGCTAATTACCTTGCAGCCTACAGGAGCACGTGGTGGACCGGCTAAGTGCAACGGGAAAGCATACATGGTAGAGTTTGGCTTTATTTCTTTGTACACGGGTTGTGTACGGGGATGGTGGCGTGAGGGACTGTTGTGCATGTGGCAGGGATCATGCATACACAGGGCGTCAAGCAATGTACGGAGATGTGCGGAGCGGACACGACGCAGGGTGGAGCATGGTTGCAGTCGGATAATTTTCGGCTGGGTCAGACTGGATTGTCTGATGGACTGACATGGATGTTGGTCAAAGCAGAAGAAGACGATAATTTCAGCAACGACGACATAGGAGCGTGATGCTGATGGTGGCCAACTTCTGGGGCGTGGAAACACGTGGTGCAGGCCTGAGGGCTTGTGCGGCTTCGACAAACTATGGCGCTGGGTTGAGTCAAGATGGTGCGCACAGAAGAGCTTGAAGTCAATAGGGCGCGGGAGGGTGGCACGTACAACCACCATGGAGTCATGTTGAAGGTGGAGCTGGAGTCCGGCGGAAGACTTCACTCTGTGCTGATGGAGGGGCTACAGCGTAAATGCATGGAGAGTCGAAGCCTATTTCAGCGGGATAGCGAGAGACACGTGGATCGGACTGGGTACCAGTGGTCTGATGAAGACGTGATACTCGGCATCGGTCGGTGATGATCGGTGGTTCTCTGGGGTGGGGGTTGAAGAATTGGGGGCTAGCTACCCGGGAGACTCGACCAAGACAGCAGAGGCTCGACGCGGTGATAGCGGCGAGGCGTGCGGTAAGCACGGGACACAGCGACAGGCCAAGGCACTGGTGGTCAGACATGCGGTCAGGCAAATTGTGCAGGGGGTGCTGAAACAGTGTTGACGAGTACCAGATTCGAGTTGGTGACTGGGTCTATCGGTGCCGGTTGATGGACAGGAGTTGACCATGGAGAATCTGCGAAAGTGGTGGAAAGTCCTAATGTCAAAAGCGGAGAGTGTACATGGCCGTATATTCTGTCGTGTTCAGTGCACATGGCAAAGTGTGAATGACAAATACATAAGGAGGCAGAGTGCTATAGCTGTGAGACATGCCAGAGACTATCCGGAAGAAGGGTGACACAACTGCAAATTTGACGCAGGGTGACACAGGGCGACGGTGAAATTCCTTCAAGTTTCAGACAGACGGTCAAGAAAGAGCGGTGATGTTGAGTTCAGCTAACTCTTATATGTGACGTCCAATACGTGAGTTGTTCACTTTCACGCAGACAGTGGTCGGTGTGTGATGGCATTGAACGGATTCTCCGGAAGTTGGGAGCACGGACTAGAGTAACAAAGAATTTAATTTTGGTCGAGTGTTGACTGTGGTCAAGAAAAGGAGGGACTACAAGTTGCAGGTGGAGTCACATGGAGTCTGGGAGTAGCAGCGCTGCTCATGGTGTATCTCAAGTCCAATGTACATGGAGGTTCGACGCACGGACGAATTCAAGGTGGTGGAGAATATTCGCCAAGGTGGAGTTTGTTAGAGTTGTGTCGAATATTATTGTACAAGTTAGGTTACAGTTGGACTTGGAGTCGTACGGTGTGTAGACAAGATACGGAGTCGTGTCCAAGTAGGACACTTGTATCCTAGGCCTCTCATATATAGCGGGGTAGACACACGATGTAACCTATGCCAACATAGCACGGGCACGCGGGGGACCCGGCGGCGTGTGCCGGCGCCCGGGCGGCCGGGGTGCGGTATTGTGACGGTGTCATGGGGAGGAGCACCCGTAGTCATGTCGCGGGGATGTAGCCATATCGGTGAACCTTCGTTAACATATCTCGGTGTCGTGCTTGTATGACTGCTTGGTCCTCCGTAGATCGACGGAGCGCCTCGGATTTATTCTAACAGGCAGGATCACAATATTGCTAGGCTAGCTAATCTAGGGTTAGCCAAGTCGATCTCGTGGTAGATCAACTCTTGTAATCCCTATACCCTTGAAGATAATCAAGCAGAAGTAGCGTTTTACCTTCATTAAGAGGGCCCGAACCTGGGTATGTTCATAGTTACCTTCGATCCTCAGACATACAGCTTGGGCCCCACTACCCGAGATCACCCGGTTTTGACACCGACAACGAGCAATGAAACACATATGGTTACCTACCGCTCTTTTTCCAAAAACACAGAGAAAACATGAGGCTACGTACATAACAAACACACTAGCTAGTACTGTATGGCTTGCGAGCTTCCAAATATGTCCACCATCTTTTTCGCAAAACAATAAATATGCCCACCATCTATGTGTCATGTGCGCCGCAAAATTCCCTTAATAAAAAGAACAAAGGCGCGATCGATTTGAGACAAACCCGAGCATATATCTCTTACGTTTCTTTCGCCAGAAAGTGCAACGAGCAGCATCTTTCCTGTATAGAAAGAGCGACCACACATAGAGAAGACGAAAGCACATATATTCCCCTCCATGAGCAAGACCTATATTAACAGAACAATCTGCAGATTGACGGGGTGTATTTATAACAAGATAATAGATCGACGAGTGCTTATTTCGGTTGTTCTTGCGTGCATGATACCAATTTCCAAGCACTCTGTTTATGTGCCCTTGTGCATCGATGCCATACATATTCATTTTCGCTAGCTCAATTCATTTGTCAAATTATATGTATATAGTTAAAGAGACAAGCTAGTCCGCTCTGTTTATGTTGTGCATGATTATGCACAGTACAGATCTTGTAAAAGATATTGTTTAATTTGCACGAAATCTTGGCGTATAGCACAACAAGTGGCAGGATGCCCAACCGAGAAAATTAACGATTGACTGGAATGTAGCTGTCGCGGTGGGGTTTACTAGTTCCACAGTAACCAGACAATTAGCCATTCTATACTGTAATAATACAATTTAGAATGTCGCTGTTGCTGTGGATGTTATGCACATGTAACATCCGTACGTATTGCATACTGTTGCTGAACTCTTTTCGACACAAAAAAGTTCAATTGCTAAACTAGTGAATATTGGGCGTAAAGCTTTGCCCTTCTCGGTTTTCGGCTTTGTCGTTTCACGAAAAGCACATATGTACGCACTCCTAGCGGTAATACACACTATTATAGGAAGTTATTCAAGATCATCTTCTACACAATCGGTTAACGGCGTGATGAAACACATCCATTTCTGACAATCATCCAGGGAGGGATGTGTAACTCTGATCTCACCAGATTTTGCTCATCCATCGATTGACGTTGTCCTTGTCACGATCCTACATGTACTGTAAAGCCATTTCAGAGTGTACTGCTAGTATCTTGTTGACAGGAAGATTCTCACTGTCATTGTGTGGATGTTGTAAACTGCAGCTGGCTAGCTTGAGCTCCACGGCATCTATTCAATAATCCATGTGTATGGTGCTCATCATCTCATACTGTCGTAGTATGTGGTTAATCTTTACCTGTGCTTACCCATCGCACAGACAGGGGTTATGATGTGGGTGCCCGTCACTCTCCTTCTCCGGCGGCGGCGGTGGTTGCTGACTGGTTTGTTTTGTTTGTTTCTGGGGAGCGACGGTGCCGTCCAATAGACTGAATCCACAACATTTTATTTCTTTTTCGTGCGCGCGTGTGGATTCTTTTTGTCTGAAAAACAAGCTACTAGATTTAGTGCCGAGCAGAGCAGAGCATCAATTTATCAGAGATAATTAAGTTGCACGACCCAAAAAATAAGCTAGATTTAGTTAGGTGATTGGTTGGTAGCCAACCAACATCACGCAGATTTGTCGAGAGCATGGAGTTGAACAAATGGAGGTAACCAGGGACCATCATCTTCAGACATATGAGCCAATCCAAGGGCCCATTAACAGTTTGGTCTCATGTCTGACTGAACACCATGATCCGACCCATTAAAGTGCTGTGTTTATACAGATCAGGAATAAGTTACACAACAATTGCATTTTGAATAGCATCATTTAGCATCAGAAATTTTGTAGTGCCAAATTTGAATATCTCGACTTTATTCGTTCAATAAGATTACGAGAAAAGGCATATGTACAACTCCGTTTCAATTTCTTACATGAACCCGTTAACATTACAAGTTGGCATGTTTGCAAGTGTAGAAAGGAAACAATTGTGGCTCGGTGGTTTGAAGTTTTCTATCACAGACTAACAACCTTGTAAAGGCATGTGCTGTTGTGATGACACATTGCAGCCCTAGACAAGCAAATCTGGGTCGATACGCTCGCCCCGATAGGGCGGTCAGTACTGACTGGCTAACCTTCCCATATGGAGCCGACCTAACAGACTCACTGACCTTGAATTTCGACCGGGCCAATGTCCCATAGGTACCATTCGTCCCAGCAATTTTTATAGCCAGCGACCATATGTGGTGTGCTCGATGGTACGTGGAATTATGCAAATCTGTTTCCAACTCAAAAAAGAAAAACCTTGTTGGAAATGTCCATAAACATCACACACACACACGCACGCAAAGAGAGCGGGGCTGGTTGTACCGCTCTCTCTCCCATTACCAACAGTACGTATGGCGACGGTATTTTTTTGCATGATAATATGTGTCTCATTCATATCTTAAAGATTAAAATACAAATCACATAAAGACCGACATGAGAAAACAAAGACAGCAGAACGTCTCTGAGCTTGACACCAACGCCCATCATCTGCCTCTGGCATCACCATAGTAGCCACCGAAAGAAAAAATGATGGATTACCTTCTCACCTGATCTCGACGCGGCTCCATCGCTGATATGCAGCTTTGCGGACCTCCAAGGTTGCTTGCCAAAGACAAAACCATTATTGTTGAACGAATCAGACCGGGGCAACACCCTGGACACGCCATCGAACTCCAGGTCTGGCACCCCCACATTACTAAGACGTCGGAGGAGGAAACCATACCTGCCATCCACGAACCATGAGCCCAGCACATGCTCCGTCTTCCAGATGTCGACGATGCATACCACAATTTGCATCTGCTCCGACTCCCAAGCTCCGCGCTGACGTTGAAGCAGACGCCGTTGCAACGGCGGAGCCCGAGGACACATGTCCACCACAAGGATATCGCCGCCGCCAAGACATTCTCGCTTGAAGATATTGGTTCTCAGATTCTTCATCAAGAATAGAAATGATCGCCTCGCCGGAGAAGAATCCGGAGCTTCTTTATTCAGCATCGCCGTCGCCACCGCCGAAGCCAAGACGTCGAATGATCCAAAACCCCAAGCTTCTTGGGCCCTAAAACCTATAGCTAAAACAATCCACACACGCGGGATCCGGCGACCCTCCTCATCACCCACGACCAAAGGTCGCCGGCGGAAGAGAGCCGCCGGAAGACGGCGCCGCAAGCAGCGGCTCTCGTGGTGGCGGCTGCCAGGTTTCACTACAGGAGGAAAACGATCGTAAGTTCTCCAGCAAAGAGCCGATCTGTTCCACGGATCAGGAACAGTTCACCGTCTTACGTACGGCGACGGTGACGCTGGCGATCCATCCATGCATATCAGGGTGGTGCGATGGGCGTACTCGTAGACTTTGAGCGAGCCACACGTACGGGCGTACATCCTTCCCGCCTAGCCAATAGTCTTTTTTTTTTTTGAGAAACCTAGTGAATAGTCGTTGCATGCATGGCCCGCGACCCCGGGCGACCGCGCGTGCGTGGCCATATGGTGGAGCCTCTGTGAAAGATAAATGGAACTGAGTTGACCGGACAATTTTTGCTAAGCACACTCTCTAAGCACCTTGCATTGTATAAGGCCTAATGAAACTGAGTTGACCGGACAATTTTTGTGAAGCAATTCGATAGAGATGGCATGGACACGATCTTGGTGATGGCCCACGGTCAACGCCACAGCGGCAACACGTGTGGCACGTGACCAAATAGTGGCTGATGGGATGCACGGCCCTTTTCCACTAGCAACTGTCGATCCAGTGTGGCGACGGAAAGGCCGGCGATCGATGGATATGGATCCGGGCTGGTGATCCGATGGACGCGCGCGTAGATCGCACGTCTACTCTCTAGCTAAGATGGACGTAGAGCAACCACGCAAAAAAAAGGTGGACGTAGAGCTGGCCACACGTACATATAGCCGTCGTTGCCCAGTCACTTCCCTTGGCTACCACGAATGGCTACATTGTTTCTCCTCACCTCACTTTTCTATTACTCAATGCAAAGCTTATATACACAGGAGGCTGGCCTTCAAGCACATCCCGGCCAGGCCACCAAGTCACGGCCGCCACACTCGGCCACTAACAGCACACACGATGCCACTCCTAGAATCTCTCCAGGACGTGCATGCACCACCGGCTAACAACTCATGCGTGCATGCAATTAGCTAACCAACTAACTGATTCTCTCAGCTCTTGACTTATCTATCCAGCCGGCGCCTTGACTCCAGCCCAAAGCATGCAACTAACCACCTCACTAGATCACTTGGCTTCAATTGTTTCTGCAGCGCCGTCTCACACGGCTGTACAGCGTCTCGCGGTACTCGGCATCTCATCGTCTTTGTCGCATCGCACGACCTTCTTCGACATCTCGCTGTTGCACCCTGCTGAACCAAAACTACGTACGTACCAACGACACGGCAAGTTACTCTATCACCTAAACTACATGCAAAACTCAAACTTAAACATATGATACAAAACACCAAGATTAGTTCTAACAGTCGCATGATTCAGGCAGGGGCATGGGTGGCAGTTCTATGTAGTACACTACCCGTGAACTATCATGGATATATGACAATTCAGGCAACCTAATCCCGATGGAAATAGAAATACAGTTTGCTGAACCAGATTACATGTCCTAGATGTAGAAATCCAAAAACTTGCAAACAAACTGCAACCACCAAGGAGGGACCTGCTAGCTAAATTCGACATATTCACCATGTCCACCGCCCCGGCAGGCAGAGAGACACGACACACGAATCCTAGAGGAAGAGAAGAGAAGAGACAGGATGGGGCTTACTTGGACCCGACATTCTCGAGTATGTCAAGTGATCTTTGACTTGGATCAGTTCTCTGTTACCAATGGATTTTGGCTTATAACGGTGCGTACATCCTTCCCTGTTAGCCAAGAGTCGTTGCAAGCATGGCCCGCGACCCCGGCCGACCGCGCGTTCGTGGCAGCGTGGGCATATATGGTGGAGCCTGTGCGGAAGATAATGGAACTGGAGTTGACCGGTCAATTTTTGTTTTGTGAAGCAATTCGATAGAGATGGCACAGACACAAACTTTGGTGCTGGCCTGCGGTCAGCGCCTCAGCGGCAACACGTGTGGCATGCGGCCAAATAGTGGCTGATGGAATGCAGGGCCCTCTCACACTAGCAAGTGTCGACCGAGTGTGGCGACGGCGACGCCGGCGATCGATGGGTATCAGTCTGGGCTGGTGATGCGATGGACGCACGCGTAGATCGCCCGTCTACTCTCTAGCTAGGTGGACGTAGAGCTGGCCACACGTACATATAGCCGTCGTTGCAGACCGATCATATCCATCGGGTGGGTGAAAGGTACTCGCACTATCCACTTTCGGTTCATTCCTAACACATATCACCAGCAAAAGTGCGTATGTCCTCACTCCTCAGACCTCAGTGTTGGTGCAGGTGACAGCACTAGATGCACACTGGCTAATAAGCTACTCGCACCGTTCCTAAATATAAGTCTTTTTAAAGATTTAATATGAACTACATATGGATGTATATATATGTTATTTAGAATGTGGATCCATTTATTTTGATCTGTATGTAGTCCATATTGAAATCTCTAAAATGACTTATATTTAATAACGGAGGAAGTAGTAGATATCATCTTCAGAAAAAAGCAAGCAATCCACATAGAATACTGTATTATATCTTCAGTGCGGGCAGTGAGTATGTGCAATCCTTCCTGTTCATTGATCTGCAGAGATTTTTGCTGAATTTGCAAGATAGTATCCATTGATCGACATTGTCCTCCTTGTCACGATCTAAAGCCAGCTCGGAGTGTACCATATCTTGTTGGCAGAAAGATTCTCTGTGTCATCGTGTGGATGTTGTAAACCGTAGCTGGCTTGAGCTTTACAGCATCATTTCTATTAATCCATATGCGTGGCGCTGATCATCTCATATGTTGTTAATATGTAACTGTGATTGGTTATGATGTGGGTGGCCGTCGTTTTCTCTCCCCGGTGGCAATGGTGCGTGGTTGCTGTCATATATTTTGTTGTTTTCAGGGAGCGGCGGTGCCGTCCGATAGACCGGATCCACAGCATTTAATTTTTTTCGCACGCACGAATGCACATGTGGATTGCCTCTCTGACTGCAAATGAAGATATATCTAAAAATGAAAATGAAATGATAGTATCAGCTTCAGGGGTAGGTGGACAAAATTTTGAGGACTGCTGATCGGCCAAATGAGGTAGCAGATTAGTTAACTAGAGGTAAGCCAGCTTTAGCTAGCTAATTGTTCGATTGATCGGCTGGTGGCCAACCGACAGGCTGCAGATTTGTCGAGGGTGTGGAGTTGGATAAATGGAGGTAGCCAGGGACCATCTTAGCTAGTATAGCAGCCGGATTAGCTAGCTAACCTTCATTGAGTAATTCATGTTTGTAGTTGCCCCCGGTCTAACTGTCCCGAAGTAATCTTTGAATTTTTGGATCGGACGATGTCACTATCCCCGGCCAATTTTATAGACAGCGGCCGTACATGGTGTGTGTGTGTTTTTAAGAACACCCTACAGACCAGGCGCTCATATATACGTGTGCGGTGCGTATACTCACGCCTGTGAATACACACTGTCTCTATGAACACTTTCGAGAGACTTTGCCGGCATATCATCATAAGATTGACGAAGTCATCGCAGGGGTCTTGTAGTCGATGGGGCAACGTCTTCTCTCACTCAACATGCATCGCCAAAAATCCTAAAATAAATTCAGGATAATGCAAGCATCAAAATTTGAAGTTTGATGGACTGGGATACCACTGTCCTCCACCGTACGTGGTGTGTTGGCTGATTGGTTAGTGGAATTTTATATGTGGAAATCCGTCTCCAACTCAAAGAAAAAACTTGGTGGAAATGTCCATAAACATCAGAGAAAGGGAAGAGGGGCGGTCAGCGGCAACACGTGTGGCACGCAATGGAATAGTGGCTGATGGGATGTACCGCCCACTCTCCCACCACCCACTGTACGTCTCACACGATGGCGACGGTGACGCCGGCGATCCATCCATGTATATCCGGCTGGACTGCACAGCCACCGGCAGAGACCGACCGATGATTGCATGTACGATCGACAAGCAGAAGCCTCCATGCATTTACGCGAAAAATGAAAGAGACAAAGGTGAGAGCTACTACGGCAGATCATATCCACCAGCAAAAAGGTGGCCGCTTTGGGACTTTGGGTTCATTCCTAGCTAGGCACGTATCACCAGCAAAAGTGCCGTTTCCGGTGACCAAGTGCTGGTGACGGCACTGCATGCGCCACTATAGCTAGATGTCACATCTTTCTCCATAGCAGAGAAATGTGGCCAGATCTTATCCTTTTCGGGCGCTGGGTCTATACTTCCTAATATAGCATCGTGCAATTATTGAAGTTCTAATTCTATATTATCCATATGCAGAACATGAGAACAGATACAACTTTCAAGGACATCTCCAAGGCTAATTAACTCTCAAAACGGACATACTATCCCACGACGAGGAGGAGCCGCATGTCAAAAATTATGGTGTACCTGTATATGACAGGTTGTTTAAGAGATCCTAATCTCTGTATAATTAGTAACTTGCGGATCAATCTGAACAGCCTAGCAACCGAATCCTCTTGTACCGTATGCCTATATATAACATGCATCATGTCCTTGCAAAGGCATACGCTTCAAGCCATCTTTCATGGTATTCATAGCCAATTCCTCTTCCACATCTTCTTGGGAATGGCTAGCTCCAGCTGCGCCCACACTCATCTCTGTTGTTGACAAGCTTCACCGTGAGAACTTCCTGGTATGGTGCACCCAGGCCAGAGTCACCATTCGTGGTGCCTGGTTGTTCTTTTTTTTTGAAGGCGTTGTCTTGTGTGCTCGCAGCGTCCCGGTGCTGGACTTGTGTATGTTAGACTTTACGTTGGTCTTGACTGCCTCTCTAGTTAGTGGATTTAGCTACGTCGTTTGCTTCTTCGGGCCAAGCACCCCTTGCATCGGGGTGGGGTGGCAGCCCACCCCTTCCTATCTCTGCCAGCTCTTCCCCATCCAGGATGGTTGAGCACGACCGGCGGTAGCCGTCATGGCGGCGCTACAGCAGTGGGCGCTCTGCAGCGGCTGCTGCCAAGGGGGGAGGTGGCTTTGCGATGGAGGTGCCCGGACCAGTGGAGTGCTCTACATGGGGGGTGGTTGTGGCTGCTCCAGGCATAAATCTTGCCGATGTTTCGTGGCCGGCGGCGGTGGCGCCAGTGGGCATCGCTATCCTTCTGGGTGACATCATTGAGGAGATTTGTGCTTCCTCAACTCTTGTGTCAAGATCTTCGGATGAAAGTCATGATCCTATTGTAGGTTTGGGTGGCAGTGGCATCTCCAACGTCTTATTCCCTCTTTGGGGCGCCATCTTGGAGATCTTGGTCCAATTTATGCTTCCAGCCTGTACGACATCCTGTTTGGCAGGTGTTCTTTATGAACTTAATACTCTAGATGCATGCTGGATAGCGGTCGATTGTGGAGTAATAGTAGTAGATGCAGGCAGGAGTCGGTCTACTTGTCTCGAACGTGATGCCTATATACATGATCATTGCCTTGATTATCCTCATAATTATTCGTCTATCAATTGTCCAACAGTAATTTGTTTATCCACTGTATGCTATGGTCAAGAGAAGCCTATAGTGAAAACTATGCCCCCGGGTCTATATTTATCTTATATTAAAATCTTAAAATACTCTGCTTCAATTTATTTACTTTTATTTTATTTCATATTTTTGTTTATCCATCTATCACTATGAGATTTGATCCTTACAATTAACCGACAAGGGATTGACAACCCCTTGTTTGCGTTGGGTGCAAGTATTTGTTATTTTGTGTGTAGGTGTTGTTCACCAGGTGTCACGTGGTTCTCCAACTGAGAAAAATACTTATCTCTACGGTACTGCATCATCCTCTCTTCTTCGAGGAAATCCCAACGCAGTTCACAAGTATCACGGAGCAAGGAGGGCCATCGGTCGAAGGAGATGGCGACCGCCCGAGTCACTCTGCTGTGTGTGTGGGGGCGGGGGGGGGGGGGGGGGAGGGGGGCAGATCCCTTTTTTCTGGATCTTCTCATGTTAATCTAGAGATCAATGATAATCAGGAATATAGATCAAGCATAAGGGAAGAAGAGGGTAACATCAGCACGGAGGCTTAGTGTAGTCTTGTTTGCTGTAGGCTTGAGCGGGCAAGCAGGTGGGACTCTTTTAGGACTCATGTATTTTCATCAAAACATACAACAAAAACCTTGCTCTGCAACGGGCATCCAAACCATGGGTCATCCTTGTTGATACATATAATTAACATTTGCGATCATACACACCAACTTAATAATAACACCAACAAGCCAATTTGAATTGGATTCGTAGACCGGTGATGTAAGACAACAAACCATTGTTCTTGTTTGTAAAGAAGATGTGCACATTACTCACCAGAAAAGCAACTGACAAACTGACGCTCATCCAATTTATTTTATTTGACCTTACACTCATCAATTTATATATGTTACTCTCTCCATTCCATAATATAGTGCGCCCATGTTTTTCGACATTTAACTTTGACTAGGAAGATGTCCGTGCGTTGCACGGAATATCAAGATGCATTTATATGACTAGTTTATTTTACAAAACATCTGTTGTGATTGGCCTGTGCAGGGGTAATCCCATTTGTAAAATCTACCGATATTTTTTATAAATAATTCAATCTTGCTCCCAAACTGTAATCTCTGCCCAAGGTAGGAGATGAACTCACGCACACAAGATAGAAGAAGAGCACACAGGAGTTTTGGCACCGCACAACTTGTGCCTTTTCTGACTCTCTTTCTCTTAAGCAAATGAACTTGTTACACGGTCTATTAGTAGTGCACGTACACAAGCCAGTCACACCACGAGTAGCTCCACTAGCCGGTACAAACGGCCACTAGTAATCCCATGACTTGGCCACACGACTCGGCCGATCTCCCCACGTCTTGGAGATAACAGATAAGGACCGATTACTAGGATCACTTCTAAGCCAATCTACCAACAAACTCTATCCATGCATGTACGCGTGATTCACTCCTCCTACTATCCAGGCTTGCAACTAACTAACTCTTGGATGCAGACTCACACGCATACTTGGTGCCATACATGCACAACACCAAGCTGACACCTCTAAACACGACTAACAAGCTTTGCAATGTGTACACGTGACCACATTTATAAGTGTGCACATGTCGCAGCTTCATCTACATGCAAGACTCGGAAATAAAACATGATAAGAAACTAAACAACAATGGTTAACACCAACACAAACAAAATTGCATATCCTATGGTTCAATTTGTGTGCAAAACTTCATGAAGAAATAACATCGTGATGATTTGAAAAAAATTAAAACTAATCGTTAATGTAGAAGCTTTATAAAGGTAAGGGTTTTCTATGTCCAGATCACCATTAATGCTATTCCTTTCATGAAATGTTGCACACAGCTATAACACTCCAACATGTTTATTGCAAAAAAAAAAATTGTTTCTAAGCCGCCATAATACAAGGTGGAAGACCAGAACTACTTTGCACATATAGTTACGAGATTACAGGCGAAGTGGTGGTAGGTGGCACGCGGCGCTACTACAGAGGATGAGCGGGTTGTAGCCTGCCGCGTACTTGCGGAGGTCGGCGCCGAAGGAGGCGGAGGAGGGACGGAGGTGATAGCGATTAGGAGGTGAGGCGGTGGTGCTGGGTGGTGTGGCAACTGAGGTGTTGGGACATGGACGACGCCGTCGACGTACTTTGCAGAGGTCAGTGTCGGAGAGGATCTGCATCAACGGCGTACATGATGAGTCTTGTGTGGGGGAGATGAGAAAGATGAGAGATAAGGTGAGGAGGACTGGGGCATGGTGGTGGTTGGTGGTCGGACTGAGCGGAGGCATGGGGATGGACGACGCAGGTAGCGGCCATCATGCCAGATTGTTTCATAGGCTTCCTTTTTTTTAATTGCTCAACAATGGCTTGTAGAGATAAGGATGAACGAGGGAAGATCTTATCAGTACATTTGAAGAGAGGTGCGGGTATCTTTTTGCAATATTGCCATTGTTTGCTCCCTATCCATTAGATATAGATCGGACAGTCTATATAGTAGGATGGCAGGCACATCATCATCATCAACTCTGTTTTTTATAAGATAGGGATCATAAATTTAACCAACATAGGCGACTGCGGCAGGAGCATGACAGATACCTTTGAATTCGTATTCGAAAGAAGTTTTCGAAGGTGTAATTTTTTAGTAAAATGATTTATATAATATTGGTATAATTGTGATTAAAGTTGAACCTCAAAAAACGTGCGTGCACTACATTATGAAATGGAGGGAGTATATATCTCTCACTCTAGAGGTTGTACTGATGCAAACAACATAACATCTCCAACTCTAACATTGCTACTAGGAGTAAGATGTCATTTTTTTCGTTTATTGTTGCGCTACGCCCCATCCTGTCCGCTTTGGGAGAGTGCAATCCATCATGTCATACCTGTCGACCAAACACTATGAATCTTGCAAACCTAGAAAAAAAATGACACCCCTGTCACCCGTTTGTGCTCGAGTTTGTGGGATATCTTTAGCGTTGCTATATATCTTTGTCGCTGTTGGCGCCGCCTCTCGCAGCGCCGCTCTTCTTCTACCTTGCGCTGCCTCGCACAACTCTCTATCTCTCTCTCCTTTCTATCTTCTCTCAAGATCACATGGACTCACACACACCAGGGAAGGAACCGAGAAACACGCACACGCACACATAAACCAAGGAGAAGACACGATAGCTTTGCCCAGTCACTTCCCTTGGCTACCACGAATGGCTACATTGTTTCTCCTCACCTCACTTTTCTATTACTCAATGCAAAGCTTATATACACAGGAGGCTGGCCTTCAAGCACATCCCGGCCAGGCCACCAAGTCACGGCCGCCACACTCGGCCACTAACAGCACACACGATGCCACTCCTAGAATCTCTCCAGGACGTGCATGCACCACCGGCTAACAACTCATGCGTGCATGCAATTAGCTAACCAACTAACTGATTCTCTCAGCTCTTGACTTATCTATCCAGCCGGCGCCTTGACTCCAGCCCAAAGCATGCAACTAACCACCTCACTAGATCACTTGGCTTCAATTGTTTCTGCAGCGCCGTCTCACACGACTGTACAGCGTCTCGCGGTACTCGGCATCTCATCGTCTTTGTCGCATCGCACGACCTTCTTCGACATCTCGCTTTTGCACCCTGCTGAACCAAAACTACGTACGTACCAACGACACGACAAGTTACTCTATCACCTAAACTACATGCAAAACTCAAACTTAAACATATGATACAAAACACCAAGATTAGTTCTAACATTCACCCCCTAATCTTGATGTCAGTCTTCGACGCAGATCACCCGCAGCTTCATCTCGATGCTATCGCAGCGCCGCAACGCTCCATCATGTCGTGGACGACACCATCGTGTTGCCGATTACCATAACATCTTGCCGCACGCAGCAGCAACCTCTTGACGTGGACGACACCTTCGTGGCGCCGGTCACCACGTCGTCACATCTGCCCATCTTGCTGATGACATCACACCACCCTAGACAGCACCGTCGACGAGCTTGACGCCGATCCTCATGACGACATCGCGCCGCCGTACCTCCCAACGGCATCACACCGTTGTCTTCTTGTGGCAGCTTCGCGCCCCCATCTCCATCTAGCGGCATCGCACTGCAACCATATGCTCGTGCGGCATCACACCGCCAAACACCTCCGTGTCGTGCCACCGTCCTCCATCTCGCATGAAGTCCGCCATGTGCCCGTCACCACAGCCGTAGCCTTCACCACCGTCACGCCGGCCACCATAGCCGCAGGCACCGCCGTCGCCGACGTCGTCGCAGCGCCGGCCTGTCACCATCTTGTCGGGGATGACGTCCTCGCGACGTCGATCACCGCACCATCTTCACCTTGCGGCATCGCACCGCAATGGCCCACCGGCGGCTTTGCGCTGCCGCCGGCCATCACCTCGCGCCGGCGTCCTCCACCTCACATGGAGTCTGCCACGGCGCTGCCACCGCCTCGGATCGACAAGGCTCTGATGCCAAATGTTGGCACCGCCTCTCGCAGCGCCGCTCTTCTTCTACCTTGCGCTGCCTCGCACAACTCTCTCTCTCTCTCTCTCTCTCCTTTCTATCTTCTCTCAAGATCACATGGACTCACACACACCAGGGAAGGAACCGAGAAACACGCACACGCACACATAAACCAAGGAGAAGACACGATAGCTTTGCCCAGTCACTTCCCTTGGCTACCACGAATGGCTACATTGTTTCTCCTCACCTCACTTTTCTATTACTCAATGCAAAGCTTATATACACAGGAGGCTGGCCTTCAAGCACATCCCGGCCAGGCCACCAAGTCACGGCCGCCACACTCGGCCACTAACAGCACACACGATGCCACTCCTAGAATCTCTCCAGGACGTGCATGCACCACCGGCTAACAACTCATGCGTGCATGCAATTAGCTAACCAACTAACTGATTCTCTCAGCTCTTGACTTATCTATCCAGCCGGCGCCTTGACTCCAGCCCAAAGCATGCAACTAACCACCTCACTAGATCACTTGGCTTCAATTGTTTCTGCAGCGCCGTCTCACACGGCTGTACAGCGTCTCGCGGTACTCGGCATCTCATCGTCTTTGTCACATCGCACGACCTTCTTCGACATCTCGCTTTTGCACCCTGCTGAACCAAAACTACGTACGTACCAACGACACGGCAAGTTACTCTATCACCTAAACTACATGCAAAACTCAAACTTAAACATATGATACAAAACACCAAGATTAGTTCTAACATTCACCCCCTAATCTTGATGTCAGTCTTCGACGTAGATCACCCGCAGCTTCTTCTCGACGCTATCGCAGCGCCGCAACGCTCCATTATGTCGTGGACGACACCATCGTGTTGCCGATTACCATAACATCTTGCCGCACGCAGCAGCAACCTCTTGACGTGGACGACACCTTCGTGGCGCCGGTCACCACGTCGTCACATCTGCCCATCTTGCTGATGACATCACACCACCCTAGACAGCACCGTCGACGAGCTTGACGCCGATCCTCATGACGACATCGCGCCGCCGTACCTCCCAACGGCATCACACCGTTGTCTTCTTGTGGCAGCTTCGCGCCCCCATCTCCATCTAGCGGCATCGCACCGCAACCATATGCTCGTGCGGCATCACACCGCCAAACACCTCCATGTCGTGCCACCGTCCTCCATCTCGCATGAAGTCCGCCATGTGCCCGTCACCACAGCCGTAGCCTTCACCACCGTCACGCCGGCCACCATAGCCGCAGGCACCGCCGTCGCCGACGTCGTCGCAGCGCCGGCCTGTCACCATCTTGTCGGAGATGACGTCCTCGCGACGTCGATCACCGCACCATCTTCACCTTGCGGCATCGCACCGCAATGGCCCACCGGCGGCTTTGAGCTGCCGCCGGCCATCACCTCGCGCCGGCGTCCTCCACCTCACATGGAGTCTGCCACGGCGCTGCCACCGCCTCGGATCGACAAGGCTCTGATGCCAAATGTTGGCACCGCCTCTCGCAGCGCCGCTCTTCTTCTACCTTGCGCTGCCTCGCACAACTCTCTCTCTCTCTCTCTCTCTCCTTTCTATCTTCTCTCAAGATCACATGGACTCACACACACCAGGGAAGGAACCGAGAAACACGCACACGCACACATAAACCAAGGAGAAGACACGATAGCTTTGCCCAGTCACTTCCCTTGGCTACCACGAATGGCTACATTGTTTCTCCTCACCTCACTTTTCTATTACTCAATGCAAAGCTTATATACACAGGAGGCTGGCCTTCAAGCACATCCCGGCCAGGCCACCAAGTCACGGCCGCCACACTCGGCCACTAACAGCACACACGATGCCACTCCTAGAATCTCTCCAGGACGTGCATGCACCACCGGCTAACAACTCATGCGTGCATGCAATTAGCTAACCAACTAACTGATTCTCTCAGCTCTTGACTTATCTATCCAGCCGGCGCCTTGACTCCAGCCCAAAGCATGCAACTAACCACCTCACTAGATCACTTGGCTTCAATTGTTTCTGCAGCGCCGTCTCACACGGCTGTACAGCGTCTCGCGGTACTCGGCATCTCATCGTCTTTGTCGCATCGCACGACCTTCTTCGACATCTCGCTGTTGCACCCTGCTGAACCAAAACTACGTACGTACCAACGACACGGCAAGTTACTCTATCACCTAAACTACATGCAAAACTCAAACTTAAACATATGATACAAAACACCAAGATTAGTTCTAACAGTCGCATGATTCAGGCAGGGGCATGGGTGGCAGTTCTATGTAGTACACTACCCGTGAACTATCATGGATATATGACAATTCAGGCAACCTAATCCCGATGGAAATAGAAATACAGTTTGCTGAACCAGATTACATGTCCTAGATGTAGAAATCCAAAAACTTGCAAACAAACTGCAACCACCAAGGAGGGACCTGCTAGCTAAATTCGACATATTCACCATGTCCACCGCCCCGGCAGGCAGAGAGACACGACACACGAATCCTAGAGGAAGAGAAGAGAAGAGACAGGATGGGGCTTACTTGGACCCGACATTCTCGAGTATGTCAAGTGATCTTTGACTTGGATCAGTTCTCTGTTACCAATGGATTTTGGCTTATAACGGTGCGTACATCCTTCCCTGTTAGCCAAGAGTCGTTGCAAGCATGGCCCGCGACCCCGGCCGACCGCGCGTTCGTGGCAGCGTGGGCATATATGGTGGAGCCTGTGCGGAAGATAATGGAACTGGAGTTGACCGGTCAATTTTTGTTTTGTGAAGCAATTCGATAGAGATGGCACAGACACAAACTTTGGTGCTGGCCTGCGGTCAGCGCCTCAGCGGCAACACGTGTGGCATGCGGCCAAATAGTGGCTGATGGAATGCAGGGCCCTCTCACACTAGCAAGTGTCGACCGAGTGTGGCGACGGCGACGCCGGCGATCGATGGGTATCAGTCTGGGCTGGTGATGCGATGGACGCACGCGTAGATCGCCCGTCTACTCTCTAGCTAGGTGGACGTAGAGCTGGCCACACGTACATATAGCCGTCGTTGCAGACCGATCATATCCATCGGGTGGGTGAAAGGTACTCGCACTATCCACTTTCGGTTCATTCCTAACACATATCACCAGCAAAAGTGCGTATGTCCTCACTCCTCAGACCTCAGTGTTGGTGCAGGTGACAGCACTAGATGCACACTGGCTAATAAGCTACTCGCACCGTTCCTAAATATAAGTCTTTTTAAAGATTTAATATGAACTACATATGGATGTATATATATGTTATTTAGAATGTGGATCCATTTATTTTGATCTGTATGTAGTCCATATTGAAATCTCTAAAATGACTTATATTTAATAATGGAGGAAGTAGTAGATATCATCTTCAGAAAAAAGCAAGCAATCCACATAGAATACTGTATTATATCTTCAGTGCGGGCAGTGAGTATGTGCAATCCTTCCTGTTCATTGATCTGCAGAGATTTTTGCTGAATTTGCAAGATAGTATCCATTGATCGACATTGTCCTCCTTGTCACGATCTAAAGCCAGCTCGGAGTGTACCATATCTTGTTGGCAGAAAGATTCTCTGTGTCATCGTGTGGATGTTGTAAACCGTAGCTGGCTTGAGCTTTACAGCATCATTTCTATTAATCCATATGCGTGGCGCTGATCATCTCATATGTTGTTAATATGTAACTGTGATTGGTTATGATGTGGGTGGCCGTCGTTTTCTCTCCCCGGTGGCAATGGTGCGTGGTTGCTGTCATATATTTTGTTGTTTTCAGGGAGCGGCGGTGCCGTCCGATAGACCGGATCCACAGCATTTAATTTTTTTCGCACGCACGAATGCACATGTGGATTGCCTCTCTGACTGCAAATGAAGATATATCTAAAAATGAAAATGAAATGATAGTATCAGCTTCAGGGGTAGGTGGACAAAATTTTGAGGACTGCTGATCGGCCAAATGAGGTAGCAGATTAGTTAACTAGAGGTAAGCCAGCTTTAGCTAGCTAATTGTTCGATTGATCGGCTGGTGGCCAACCGACAGGCTGCAGATTTGTCGAGGGTGTGGAGTTGGATAAATGGAGGTAGCCAGGGACCATCTTAGCTAGTATAGCAGCCGGATTAGCTAGCTAACCTTCATTGAGTAATTCATGTTTGTAGTTGCCCCCGGTCTAACTGTCCCGAAGTAATCTTTGAATTTTTGGATCGGACGATGTCACTATCCCCGGCCAATTTTATAGACAGCGGCCGTACATGGTGTGTGTGTGTTTTTAAGAACACCCTACAGACCAGGCGCTCATATATACGTGTGCGGTGCGTATACTCACGCCTGTGAATACACACTGTCTCTATGAACACTTTCGAGAGACTTTGCCGGCATATCATCATAAGATTGACGAAGTCATCGCAGGGGTCTTGTAGTCGATGGGGCAACGTCTTCTCTCACTCAACATGCATCGCCAAAAATCCTAAAATAAATTCAGGATAATGCAAGCATCAAAATTTGAAGTTTGATGGACTGGGATACCACTGTCCTCCACCGTACGTGGTGTGTTGGCTGATTGGTTAGTGGAATTTTATATGTGGAAATCCGTCTCCAACTCAAAGAAAAAACTTGGTGGAAATGTCCATAAACATCAGAGAAAGGGAAGAGGGGCGGTCAGCGGCAACACGTGTGGCACGCAATGGAATAGTGGCTGATGGGATGTACCGCCCACTCTCCCACCACCCACTGTACGTCTCACACGATGGCGACGGTGACGCCGGCGATCCATCCATGTATATCCGGCTGGACTGCACAGCCACCGGCAGAGACCGACCGATGATTGCATGTACGATCGACAAGCAGAAGCCTCCATGCATTTACGCGAAAAATGAAAGAGACAAAGGTGAGAGCTACTACGGCAGATCATATCCACCAGCAAAAAGGTGGCCGCTTTGGGACTTTGGGTTCATTCCTAGCTAGGCACGTATCACCAGCAAAAGTGCCGTTTCCGGTGACCAAGTGCTGGTGACGGCACTGCATGCGCCACTATAGCTAGATGTCACATCTTTCTCCATAGCAGAGAAATGTGGCCAGATCTTATCCTTTTCGGGCGCTGGGTCTATACTTCCTAATATAGCATCGTGCAATTATTGAAGTTCTAATTCTATATTATCCATATGCAGAACATGAGAACAGATACAACTTTCAAGGACATCTCCAAGGCTAATTAACTCTCAAAACGGACATACTATCCCACGACGAGGAGGAGCCGCATGTCAAAAATTATGGTGTACCTGTATATGACAGGTTGTTTAAGAGATCCTAATCTCTGTATAATTAGTAACTTGCGGATCAATCTGAACAGCCTAGCAACCGAATCCTCTTGTACCGTATGCCTATATATAACATGCATCATGTCCTTGCAAAGGCATACGCTTCAAGCCATCTTTCATGGTATTCATAGCCAATTCCTCTTCCACATCTTCTTGGGAATGGCTAGCTCCAGCTGCGCCCACACTCATCTCTGTTGTTGACAAGCTTCACCGTGAGAACTTCCTGGTATGGTGCACCCAGGCCAGAGTCACCATTCGTGGTGCCTGGTTGTTCTTTTTTTTTGAAGGCGTTGTCTTGTGTGCTCGCAGCGTCCCGGTGCTGGACTTGTGTATGTTAGACTTTACGTTGGTCTTGACTGCCTCTCTAGTTAGTGGATTTAGCTACGTCGTTTGCTTCTTCGGGCCAAGCACCCCTTGCATCGGGGTGGGGTGGCAGCCCACCCCTTCCTATCTCTGCCAGCTCTTCCCCATCCAGGATGGTTGAGCACGACCGGCGGTAGCCGTCATGGCGGCGCTACAGCAGTGGGCGCTCTGCAGCGGCTGCTGCCAAGGGGGGAGGTGGCTTTGCGATGGAGGTGCCCGGACCAGTGGAGTGCTCTACATGGGGGGTGGTTGTGGCTGCTCCAGGCATAAATCTTGCCGATGTTTCGTGGCCGGCGGCGGTGGCGCCAGTGGGCATCGCTATCCTTCTGGGTGACATCATTGAGGAGATTTGTGCTTCCTCAACTCTTGTGTCAAGATCTTCGGATGAAAGTCATGATCCTATTGTAGGTTTGGGTGGCAGTGGCATCTCCAACGTCTTATTCCCTCTTTGGGGCGCCATCTTGGAGATCTTGGTCCAATTTATGCTTCCAGCCTGTACGACATCCTGTTTGGCAGGTGTTCTTTATGAACTTAATACTCTAGATGCATGCTGGATAGCGGTCGATTGTGGAGTAATAGTAGTAGATGCAGGCAGGAGTCGGTCTACTTGTCTCGAACGTGATGCCTATATACATGATCATTGCCTTGATTATCCTCATAATTATTCGTCTATCAATTGTCCAACAGTAATTTGTTTATCCACTGTATGCTATGGTCAAGAGAAGCCTATAGTGAAAACTATGCCCCCGGGTCTATATTTATCTTATATTAAAATCTTAAAATACTCTGCTTCAATTTATTTACTTTTATTTTATTTCATATTTTTGTTTATCCATCTATCACTATGAGATTTGATCCTTACAATTAACCGACAAGGGATTGACAACCCCTTGTTTGCGTTGGGTGCAAGTATTTGTTATTTTGTGTGTAGGTGTTGTTCACCAGGTGTCACGTGGTTCTCCAACTGAGAAAAATACTTATCTCTACGGTACTGCATCATCCTCTCTTCTTCGAGGAAATCCCAACGCAGTTCACAAGTATCACGGAGCAAGGAGGGCCATCGGTCGAAGGAGATGGCGACCGCCCGAGTCACTCTGCTGTGTGTGTGGGGGCGGGGGGGGGGGGGGGGGGGGGAGGGGGGCAGATCCCTTTTTTCTGGATCTTCTCATGTTAATCTAGAGATCAATGATAATCAGGAATATAGACCAAGCATAAGGGAAGAAGAGGGTAACATCAGCACGGAGGCTTAGTGTAGTCTTGTTTGCTGTAGGCTTGAGCGGGCAAGCAGGTGGGACTCTTTTAGGACTCATGTATTTTCATCAAAACATACAACAAAAACCTTGCTCTGCAACGGGCATCCAAACCATGGGTCATCCTTGTTGATACATATAATTAACATTTGCGATCATACACACCAACTTAATAATAACACCAACAAGCCAATTTGAATTGGATTCGTAGACCGGTGATGTAAGACAACAAACCATTGTTCTTGTTTGTAAAGAAGATGTGCACATTACTCACCAGAAAAGCAACTGACAAACTGACGCTCATCCAATTTATTTTATTTGACCTTACACTCATCAATTTATATATGTTACTCTCTCCATTCCATAATATAGTGCGCCCATGTTTTTCGACATTTAACTTTGACTAGGAAGATGTCCGTGCGTTGCACGGAATATCAAGATGCATTTATATGACTAGTTTATTTTACAAAACATCTGTTGTGATTGGCCTGTGCAGGGGTAATCCCATTTGTAAAATCTACCGATATTTTTTATAAATAATTCAATCTTGCTCCCAAACTGTAATCTCTGCCCAAGGTAGGAGATGAACTCACGCACACAAGATAGAAGAAGAGCACACAGGAGTTTTGGCACCGCACAACTTGTGCCTTTTCTGACTCTCTTTCTCTTAAGCAAATGAACTTGTTACACGGTCTATTAGTAGTGCACGTACACAAGCCAGTCACACCACGAGTAGCTCCACTAGCCGGTACAAACGGCCACTAGTAATCCCATGACTTGGCCACACGACTCGGCCGATCTCCCCACGTCTTGGAGATAACAGATAAGGACCGATTACTAGGATCACTTCTAAGCCAATCTACCAACAAACTCTATCCATGCATGTACGCGTGATTCACTCCTCCTACTATCCAGGCTTGCAACTAACTAACTCTTGGATGCAGACTCACACGCATACTTGGTGCCATACATGCACAACACCAAGCTGACACCTCTAAACACGACTAACAAGCTTTGCAATGTGTACACGTGACCACATTTATAAGTGTGCACATGTCGCAGCTTCATCTACATGCAAGACTCGGAAATAAAACATGATAAGAAACTAAACAACAATGGTTAACACCAACACAAACAAAATTGCATATCCTATGGTTCAATTTGTGTGCAAAACTTCATGAAGAAATAACATCGTGATGATTTGAAAAAAATTAAAACTAATCGTTAATGTAGAAGCTTTATAAAGGTAAGGGTTTTCTATGTCCAGATCACCATTAATGCTATTCCTTTCATGAAATGTTGCACACAGCTATAACACTCCAACATGTTTATTGCAAAAAAAAAAATTGTTTCTAAGCCGCCATAATACAAGGTGGAAGACCAGAACTACTTTGCACATATAGTTACGAGATTACAGGCGAAGTGGTGGTAGGTGGCACGCGGCGCTACTACAGAGGATGAGCGGGTTGTAGCCTGCCGCGTACTTGCGGAGGTCGGCGCCGAAGGAGGCGGAGGAGGGACGGAGGTGATAGCGATTAGGAGGTGAGGCGGTGGTGCTGGGTGGTGTGGCAACTGAGGTGTTGGGACATGGACGACGCCGTCGACGTACTTTGCAGAGGTCAGTGTCGGAGAGGATCTGCATCAACGGCGTACATGATGAGTCTTGTGTGGGGGAGATGAGAAAGATGAGAGATAAGGTGAGGAGGACTGGGGCATGGTGGTGGTTGGTGGTCGGACTGAGCGGAGGCATGGGGATGGACGACGCAGGTAGCGGCCATCATGCCAGATTGTTTCATAGGCTTCCTTTTTTTTAATTGCTCAACAATGGCTTGTAGAGATAAGGATGAACGAGGGAAGATCTTATCAGTACATTTGAAGAGAGGTGCGGGTATCTTTTTGCAATATTGCCATTGTTTGCTCCCTATCCATTAGATATAGATCGGACAGTCTATATAGTAGGATGGCAGGCACATCATCATCATCAACTCTGTTTTTTATAAGATAGGGATCATAAATTTAACCAACATAGGCGACTGCGGCAGGAGCATGACAGATACCTTTGAATTCGTATTCGAAAGAAGTTTTCGAAGGTGTAATTTTTTAGTAAAATGATTTATATAATATTGGTATAATTGTGATTAAAGTTGAACCTCAAAAAACGTGCGTGCACTACATTATGAAATGGAGGGAGTATATATCTCTCACTCTAGAGGTTGTACTGATGCAAACAACATAACATCTCCAACTCTAACATTGCTACTAGGAGTAAGATGTCATTTTTTTCGTTTATTGTTGCGCTACGCCCCATCCTGTCCGCTTTGGGAGAGTGCAATCCATCATGTCATACCTGTCGACCAAACACTATGAATCTTGCAAACCTAGAAAAAAAATGACACCCCTGTCACCCGTTTGTGCTCGAGTTTGTGGGATATCTTTAGCGTTGCTATATATCTTTGTCGCTGTTGGCGCCGCCTCTCGCAGCGCCGCTCTTCTTCTACCTTGCGCTGCCTCGCACAACTCTCTATCTCTCTCTCCTTTCTATCTTCTCTCAAGATCACATGGACTCACACACACCAGGGAAGGAACCGAGAAACACGCACACGCACACATAAACCAAGGAGAAGACACGATAGCTTTGCCCAGTCACTTCCCTTGGCTACCACGAATGGCTACATTGTTTCTCCTCACCTCACTTTTCTATTACTCAATGCAAAGCTTATATACACAGGAGGCTGGCCTTCAAGCACATCCCGGCCAGGCCACCAAGTCACGGCCGCCACACTCGGCCACTAACAGCACACACGATGCCACTCCTAGAATCTCTCCAGGACGTGCATGCACCACCGGCTAACAACTCATGCGTGCATGCAATTAGCTAACCAACTAACTGATTCTCTCAGCTCTTGACTTATCTATCCAGCCGGCGCCTTGACTCCAGCCCAAAGCATGCAACTAACCACCTCACTAGATCACTTGGCTTCAATTGTTTCTGCAGCGCCGTCTCACACGACTGTACAGCGTCTCGCGGTACTCGGCATCTCATCGTCTTTGTCGCATCGCACGACCTTCTTCGACATCTCGCTTTTGCACCCTGCTGAACCAAAACTACGTACGTACCAACGACACGACAAGTTACTCTATCACCTAAACTACATGCAAAACTCAAACTTAAACATATGATACAAAACACCAAGATTAGTTCTAACATTCACCCCCTAATCTTGATGTCAGTCTTCGACGCAGATCACCCGCAGCTTCATCTCGATGCTATCGCAGCGCCGCAACGCTCCATCATGTCGTGGACGACACCATCGTGTTGCCGATTACCATAACATCTTGCCGCACGCAGCAGCAACCTCTTGACGTGGACGACACCTTCGTGGCGCCGGTCACCACGTCGTCACATCTGCCCATCTTGCTGATGACATCACACCACCCTAGACAGCACCGTCGACGAGCTTGACGCCGATCCTCATGACGACATCGCGCCGCCGTACCTCCCAACGGCATCACACCGTTGTCTTCTTGTGGCAGCTTCGCGCCCCCATCTCCATCTAGCGGCATCGCACTGCAACCATATGCTCGTGCGGCATCACACCGCCAAACACCTCCGTGTCGTGCCACCGTCCTCCATCTCGCATGAAGTCCGCCATGTGCCCGTCACCACAGCCGTAGCCTTCACCACCGTCACGCCGGCCACCATAGCCGCAGGCACCGCCGTCGCCGACGTCGTCGCAGCGCCGGCCTGTCACCATCTTGTCGGGGATGACGTCCTCGCGACGTCGATCACCGCACCATCTTCACCTTGCGGCATCGCACCGCAATGGCCCACCGGCGGCTTTGCGCTGCCGCCGGCCATCACCTCGCGCCGGCGTCCTCCACCTCACATGGAGTCTGCCACGGCGCTGCCACCGCCTCGGATCGACAAGGCTCTGATGCCAAATGTTGGCACCGCCTCTCGCAGCGCCGCTCTTCTTCTACCTTGCGCTGCCTCGCACAACTCTCTCTCTCTCTCTCTCTCTCCTTTCTATCTTCTCTCAAGATCACATGGACTCACACACACCAGGGAAGGAACCGAGAAACACGCACACGCACACATAAACCAAGGAGAAGACACGATAGCTTTGCCCAGTCACTTCCCTTGGCTACCACGAATGGCTACATTGTTTCTCCTCACCTCACTTTTCTATTACTCAATGCAAAGCTTATATACACAGGAGGCTGGCCTTCAAGCACATCCCGGCCAGGCCACCAAGTCACGGCCGCCACACTCGGCCACTAACAGCACACACGATGCCACTCCTAGAATCTCTCCAGGACGTGCATGCACCACCGGCTAACAACTCATGCGTGCATGCAATTAGCTAACCAACTAACTGATTCTCTCAGCTCTTGACTTATCTATCCAGCCGGCGCCTTGACTCCAGCCCAAAGCATGCAACTAACCACCTCACTAGCTCACTTGGCTTCAATTGTTTCTGCAGCGCCGTCTCACACGGCTGTACAGCGTCTCGCGGTACTCGGCATCTCATCGTCTTTGTCGCATCGCACGACCTTCTTCGACATCTCGCTTTTGCACCCTGCTGAACCAAAACTACGTACGTACCAACGACACGGCAAGTTACTCTATCACCTAAACTACATGCAAAACTCAAACTTAAACATATGATACAAAACACCAAGATTAGTTCTAACATTCACCCCCTAATCTTGATGTCAGACTTCGACGTAGATCACCCGCAGCTTCTTCTCGACGCTATCGCAGCGCCGCAACGCTCCATTATGTCGTGGACGACACCATCGTGTTGCCGATTACCATAACATCTTGCCGCACGCAGCAGCAACCTCTTGACGTGGACGACACCTTCGTGGCGCCGGTCACCACGTCGTCACATCTGCCCATCTTGCTGATGACATCACACCACCCTAGACAGCACCGTCGACGAGCTTGACGCCGATCCTCATGACGACATCGCGCCGCCGTACCTCCCAACGGCATCACACCGTTGTCTTCTTGTGGCAGCTTCGCGCCCCCATCTCCATCTAGCGGCATCGCACCGCAACCATATGCTCGTGCGGCATCACACCGCCAAACACCTCCATGTCGTGCCACCGTCCTCCATCTCGCATGAAGTCCGCCATGTGCCCGTCACCACAGCCGTAGCCTTCACCACCGTCACGCCGGCCACCATAGCCGCAGGCACCGCCGTCGCCGACGTCGTCGCAGCGCCGGCCTGTCACCATCTTGTCGGAGATGACGTCCTCGCGACGTCGATCACCGCACCATCTTCACCTTGCGGCATCGCACCGCAATGGCCCACCGGCGGCTTTGAGCTGCCGCCGGCCATCACCTCGCGCCGGCGTCCTCCACCTCACATGGAGTCTGCCACGGCGCTGCCACCGCCTCGGATCGACAAGGCTCTGATGCCAAATGTTGGCACCGCCTCTCGCAGCGCCGCTCTTCTTCTACCTTGCGCTGCCTCGCACAACTCTCTCTCTCTCTCTCTCTCTCCTTTCTATCTTCTCTCAAGATCACATGGACTCACACACACCAGGGAAGGAACCGAGAAACACGCACACGCACACATAAACCAAGGAGAAGACACGATAGCTTTGCCCAGTCACTTCCCTTGGCTACCACGAATGGCTACATTGTTTCTCCTCACCTCACTTTTCTATTACTCAATGCAAAGCTTATATACACAGGAGGCTGGCCTTCAAGCACATCCCGGCCAGGCCACCAAGTCACGGCCGCCACACTCGGCCACTAACAGCACACACGATGCCACTCCTAGAATCTCTCCAGGACGTGCATGCACCACCGGCTAACAACTCATGCGTGCATGCAATTAGCTAACCAACTAACTGATTCTCTCAGCTCTTGACTTATCTATCCAGCCGGCGCCTTGACTCCAGCCCAAAGCATGCAACTAACCACCTCACTAGATCACTTGGCTTCAATTGTTTCTGCAGCGCCGTCTCACACGGCTGTACAGCGTCTCGCGGTACTCGGCATCTCATCGTCTTTGTCGCATCGCACGACCTTCTTCGACATCTCGCTGTTGCACCCTGCTGAACCAAAACTACGTACGTACCAACGACACGGCAAGTTACTCTATCACCTAAACTACATGCAAAACTCAAACTTAAACATATGATACAAAACACCAAGATTAGTTCTAACAGTCGCATGATTCAGGCAGGGGCATGGGTGGCAGTTCTATGTAGTACACTACCCGTGAACTATCATGGATATATGACAATTCAGGCAACCTAATCCCGATGGAAATAGAAATACAGTTTGCTGAACCAGATTACATGTCCTAGATGTAGAAATCCAAAAACTTGCAAACAAACTGCAACCACCAAGGAGGGACCTGCTAGCTAAATTCGACATATTCACCATGTCCACCGCCCCGGCAGGCAGAGAGACACGACACACGAATCCTAGAGGAAGAGAAGAGAAGAGACAGGATGGGGCTTACTTGGACCCGACATTCTCGAGTATGTCAAGTGATCTTTGACTTGGATCAGTTCTCTGTTACCAATGGATTTTGGCTTATAACGGTGCGTACATCCTTCCCTGTTAGCCAAGAGTCGTTGCAAGCATGGCCCGCGACCCCGGCCGACCGCGCGTTCGTGGCAGCGTGGGCATATATGGTGGAGCCTGTGCGGAAGATAATGGAACTGGAGTTGACCGGTCAATTTTTGTTTTGTGAAGCAATTCGATAGAGATGGCACAGACACAAACTTTGGTGCTGGCCTGCGGTCAGCGCCTCAGCGGCAACACGTGTGGCATGCGGCCAAATAGTGGCTGATGGAATGCAGGGCCCTCTCACACTAGCAAGTGTCGACCGAGTGTGGCGACGGCGACGCCGGCGATCGATGGGTATCAGTCTGGGCTGGTGATGCGATGGACGCACGCGTAGATCGCCCGTCTACTCTCTAGCTAGGTGGACGTAGAGCTGGCCACACGTACATATAGCCGTCGTTGCAGACCGATCATATCCATCGGGTGGGTGAAAGGTACTCGCACTATCCACTTTCGGTTCATTCCTAACACATATCACCAGCAAAAGTGCGTATGTCCTCACTCCTCAGACCTCAGTGTTGGTGCAGGTGACAGCACTAGATGCACACTGGCTAATAAGCTACTCGCACCGTTCCTAAATATAAGTCTTTTTAAAGATTTAATATGAACTACATATGGATGTATATATATGTTATTTAGAATGTGGATCCATTTATTTTGATCTGTATGTAGTCCATATTGAAATCTCTAAAATGACTTATATTTAATAACGGAGGAAGTAGTAGATATCATCTTCAGAAAAAAGCAAGCAATCCACATAGAATACTGTATTATATCTTCAGTGCGGGCAGTGAGTATGTGCAATCCTTCCTGTTCATTGATCTGCAGAGATTTTTGCTGAATTTGCAAGATAGTATCCATTGATCGACATTGTCCTCCTTGTCACGATCTAAAGCCAGCTCGGAGTGTACCATATCTTGTTGGCAGAAAGATTCTCTGTGTCATCGTGTGGATGTTGTAAACCGTAGCTGGCTTGAGCTTTACAGCATCATTTCTATTAATCCATATGCGTGGCGCTGATCATCTCATATGTTGTTAATATGTAACTGTGATTGGTTATGATGTGGGTGGCCGTCGTTTTCTCTCCCCGGTGGCAATGGTGCGTGGTTGCTGTCATATATTTTGTTGTTTTCAGGGAGCGGCGGTGCCGTCCGATAGACCGGATCCACAGCATTTAATTTTTTTCGCACGCACGAATGCACATATGGATTGCCTCTCTGACTGCAAATGAAGATATATCTAAAAATGAAAATGAAATGATAGTATCAGCTTCAGGGGTAGGTGGACAAAATTTTGAGGACTGCTGATCGGCCAAATGAGGTAGCAGATTAGTTAACTAGAGGTAAGCCAGCTTTAGCTAGCTAATTGTTCGATTGATCGGCTGGTGGCCAACCGACAGGCTGCAGATTTGTCGAGGGTGTGGAGTTGGATAAATGGAGGTAGCCAGGGACCATCTTAGCTAGTATAGCAGCCGGATTAGCTAGCTAACCTTCATTGAGTAATTCATGTTTGTAGTTGCCCCCGGTCTAACTGTCCCGAAGTAATCTTTGAATTTTTGGATCGGACGATGTCACTATCCCCGGCCAATTTTATAGACAGCGGCCGTACATGGTGTGTGTGTGTTTTTAAGAACACCCTACAGACCAGGCGCTCATATATACGTGTGTGGTGCGTATACTCACGCCTGTGAATACACACTATCTTTATGAACACTTTCGAGAGACTTTGCTGGCATATCATCATGAGATTGACGAAGTCACCGCAGACGTCTCGTAGTCAATGGGGGAACGTCTTCTCTCACTCAACATGCATCACCGAAAATCCTAAAATAAATTCATGATAATGCAAGCATCAAGATTTGAAGTTTGATGACTGGGGATACCACTGTCCTTCACCGTACGTGGTGTGTTGGTTGATTGGTTAGGGAATTTTATATGTGAAAATCCGTCCCCAACTCAAAGAAAAAAAACTACTTAGAAATGTCCATAAACATCAGAGAAAGAGAAGAGGGGCGGTCAGCGGCAACACGTGTGGCACGCAATGAAATAGTGGCTTATGGGATGTACCGCCCACTCTTCCACTACCCACTGTTCGTCCGACGATGGCGACGGTGACGCCGGCGATCCATCCATGTATATCCGTCTGGACTGCAGAGCCACCAGCAGAGACCGACCGATGATTTCCTGTACCATCGACAAGCAGAAGCCTCCATGCATTTACGCGGAAAATGAAAGAGACAAAGATGAGGGCTACGACAGATCATATCCACCAGCAAAAAGGTGGAAGCAGTGGCTAGCCGCTTTGGGACTCTGGGTTCGTCTTTCAAAGAGACAAAAAGTTGCACCACAAGGACATCTTTCAAATATCATCGTTTAGCAACCGATATGCTATAGCAAATTTGAATATATAGAGTTTATTCATTCAGCGGAAAAAGCATATATCCAACTCCATTTCAATTCTAACGTGAACCATTTAATGTCATGAGCTAGGATTTTTACAGAGCAAGAATAAGCACAAAATAACAACCTTGTCAAGACATGTACTATTGTGAAGACATAATACAATCCTAGCCAACCAAATTTCGGTCGCCTTGACAGGCCGGTGGCCACTGGCTTGCCGGCCTCGGTCTTCGTACGAAGCCAACATGAAAGACCCATTATCCTTGAAATTTTTGGATCGGCCGATGTCACCATTTCTGGCCAATTTTATAGACAGCGGTAGTATGTGGTGTTTTTTTAGAACATAGTACAGATGTATGCGCTCATATATACGTGCGTACACTTACCTCTATGAACACACACGCACACATTACCTTTATGAATATCTCCGAGAGACTGAGCCAGCATATCATCATGAGATTGACGAAGTCACCGTAGCCGTCTCGTAGTCAACAGAAACGTCTCCTCCCACTGCGTACATCGCCGAAAATCTTAAAATAAATCAAGGATAATGTGAGCACCAGGAGTTGAACCCTGATAAGCTGGAGATGTCATTGTTCTCCGCTGTACGCGGTGTGCTGGTTGGTTGGTTAGTTGAATTTTATACATGGAAATCCGTCTCCAACTCAAAAAAAAAACTTGTTGGAAACGTCCATATAAAGATAAGAGAAAGAGAGAGGGGCGGTCAGCGGCAACACGTGTGACACGCAATGGAATGGTGGCCGATGGGATGTACCGCCCACTCTCCCACTACCCACTGTTCGTCTGTCGATGGCGACGGTGACGCCGGCGATTGCCACCGGCGGAGACGTCTGTACGATCGACAAGCAGAAGCCTCCATGCATTTACGCGAAAAATGAAAGAGACAAAGATGAGAGCTACGGCAGATCATATCCACCAGCAAAAAGGTAGCAGCAGTGGCTAGCCCCTTTGGGTCTGAGTTCAGCCCTAGCTAGGCACGTATCACCAGCAAAAGTGCCGTTTTCGGTGACCAAGTGCAGGTGACAACACTGCATGCGCCACTATAGCTAGATGTCACATCTTTCTCCATAGCAGAGAAAGCTAGCCAGATATTATCCTTTTCAGCCACTGAGTCTTGCCTTCCCAGCATAGCATGGTGCAACAATCGAAGCTTTAATTCTATATATCCACGTGCAGAGCAAACACAACTATAAGGAGCTGAGAGCACAGGGAAAGAAACACGTTCATACCGATATTTTCCAAGAGACACGGAGAAAAACGAGAGAGGATTGTGACATGAACGAGAATTTTAGGCCGCACGATCCTGTCATGATTCATAAAATGGGTTGTCCCTTGCATTTGCTTTAGGCTTAGTTATTGTAAATTTGGTTCATGCATGCAGTTTTTGGTAGACACTACATGCATGCGGTCCTACACCATGGGCACGCAACAGTTCTACACCATGACCGATGATGGTACCCTGCAACAGTGGCATTGGGCCACCGGACATCAACCATGGGAGGGGGAGGACGATGATCCGGATGATACAGCCGGTGATCCGAAGAAGAAGGGTAGAGGAGAAAGCTTCAACATGAAGGAGGATGAGCTTTTGTGCGATGCATGGTTGGCCACTAGTCTCGATCTGATCCATGGCAAGGAGCAATATATAGGGTACAACATTTTGGAACAATATTCACATTTGGTTCCACGAACACAAGCATTTCGCCGCCTACTCGTACGCGGTCATCAGCAACTGTGAACCGAAGTCCCTGAAACATCGATGGTACACCATCCAAGAGGCCGTGTCCAATTATTGCAAGCACTTGAAGCATCTCATCACACGGTGGCCTAGCGGTGCAGCAATCACCGAGCAAGTAAGTTGATCACTTGACGGATATGCCTAGTTTTATTGCTCACTAGCCGGATATGCAAAGTTCTGTTGCTCACTAGCCGAATACGAATAGTTTTGTTGCTCACAAGCCGGATATGCATAGAGTAAGTTGATCACTAGCCGGATATGCATATTTTTGTTGATCACAAGCCAATATATACATTGTTGACAATGTTTCACTTTGTAGGCTTATCGTGCATGTTTGGTGTATAACAAGTTGGAGAAGAAAAACTTCACCATCATGCATTGTTGGTTGAAATTGAATGTGCAAGCGAAGTGGAACCTTTTCATAGCCAAGACGTCGTCCAAATCACCGAGGAAGAAACCGGTGACCCTTCCGACCCAACCCAAGAACCGTCGAAGAACATTAGAAGATTTTTATGGGGGAAGAAGTGGGAGGAGGATATGGCGAAGCGAGAAGGTGCGGCCACCAAGCTGGCGGGGAGGTTTGAGGACATCTTGGCGAAGAAGGAGGAGGCATGCGTGAAGCGCTCGAACATCAAGGAGGAAAAACAAGCGGAGAGGTTCAAATTGTTGATGGAGGTGACCGACAAGAAGTTCAAGCTCGAAGAGAGGAGGACCATGATCGAAGTGAGGAAGGCCGAGCTCGAGGAAAAGAAGTTGAAGATCGCCGCCAATACGGAGAACGCCAAGATGTTGTCCTTGAATGTGGCCCCTTTGGATGCCGATGCAAGGATGATCATGCAATCCGTCCGCTACCAATTGCAGCGGCAGAAAGATAAGTTGATAGCGGTGGACAATGACGACGCGGCAGAGGCAGACGCAGAGGCGGAGGCTGCCTACACGGCGGCGACGACACCTTGAGTGGGGAGCAGATGGCTGGGATTGCCGGTCCGGCAGAGCAAAAAATGCACGGACTGATGTTCTTTTGGATTCGGGCATATGAAAACTAAGCATACTTGCATCTTTTTGGTTGTGATCGGACATGTGATCCGGCGCTAGTGTGATCCAGCGTGTTGTGTGGATCGGACTAAATTTGAATTTCAAATTGCCATTTACCGACGGACATATATAGGGTAGCATAGAATAGTGGCCTTCCGAATACATGTCTGTGAATTGATCTCTCTGCCTACCAACGGATGCCGGAGAAAATATACGGGTCTGGTTGGAGATTGCCTAAGGCACTGGCCAAGGTCACACCTCCGAGACACGCAGAGAGTAGCTCTATCGATTCCCACTCTTGTTACTTTGGTTAATTAATAATTAATTTTTTGTCCCATAATATAAGAATGTTTTATACACTAGTTAGTGTCAAAAACGTTCTTATTTTATTATGGGACGGAGGGAGTAGCTAGGTTGATCGATGGATAGGGTCTCGCCTAGCATAGGTACTGTTACTGTACTCGCGTTAGTTGTACGATAGAGATGGGCTGGATCTTGTCTGGACGACGGTTGACGTGGGAGAGAGAGAGGAGGGCCATAGATCGGGCCAGCATGCATGGTGCAGCACGCGTGGCACGTGACGGAATACTGCCTCAGCAAAAGCGCTCCACTTTTTCTGTTTTCGGTGCTCCAATCCACTCTTGCATATCGGCAATTATGGGTATAGGTGTGTAGGCAGTGGCGGAGCCAGGATTGTGGCAAGCCCCCGGCCCAAGTTTTTTTTAACATCCATAAGTCTTTTATCTACCACAAAAGATACCTCATACAAAATTTGGTTTAATCGCATGAAAAAAACGAGAATTTAAACTCAATGCTTAATGATACAACAAAATATATAAAAACATGACAAAGGCTATAAAGAACAATACGTGATAAAAAGAGTACCAAATCAATTGATCAGTGCCTCATGTAACGTCATCAACGGTGGAAAAAGAATCAACACCTTCAAGACATCAAAGCAAAACTTCATAAGAGATGGCATAAACATCAAGTCAAACAATTATTATTGATACAAATCTAAAAACTTTGAGTTCAACAACACCCTACGTATATGACTGTATACATAGGTTGATACACACACCTACATTATTTAGTTAAATTTCAGTTTACATTAAGATTGTAGAACATGGTACAGAAGTACAAGTGGGAAGCATCAGGGGAAACCGGAAAATCATAGGTTTTTTTTTTACCAAGACGAGGCAATCAAGCAGCCAGCAGAGAGCAGACTAGCAGAGGATGGCACTTCACGCAGGCGAACGCCGCACAGGAGGACGGTGGCCGCGAGCCCGGGAGCAGGAGGAAAGTGGGAGGGGCGGAGGCGGCCGGTGGACGACGCCTCGGCGGCGGCTGCTGGCGGCCCGAGCGCTCGAGTCGCGGCGTGATGCGATCGTGCTCGTGCGTGATGCGAGTTAGGTCGCGGCGGCCGGCGGCCGCGCGCGAGCGCTGAACGTTTCCTTTTTTTCTGCGATGAGAGCTGAAGGCGTTTCCTGTGCCTACGGGAGCCACGTCCAAGTTGGATCGTGGCCTCGTGTAGTGTGGATGTTGACGATGGGTTGCCTCGTTCGTCCGTTTCAGCCTTCCAGGTGAGACAGCTCATCAGGCTTTGGGCCTTCTTCTTTTCCACGCCCTGGGCCTGCAAAAAACATAGATATATAATAGCCTGTTCGAATTTCCACGCCCCGGGCCTGGGCCCTGGGTGCCCGGGGCCCAGCTCCGCCGTGTAGGTGACTAGCGCAACCACCACGGATATCATCTTTTCCTTTTTTTTTAGGGGTGTTACCATCGCTTTATTTAAGATCCAAAGCTCGGAATGTCATCCGATATTACATCCAAAATGCACTCCACGGGTACACCGAACCAACTATTACAAAGCTCCTCTCCAACCCAAACCTTTGCTAACTTAAGTGCGGCAACATTTGCATATCTACTAACCCACGAAACCTTGAAGTCCAATCGAGAGGCAAGCATTTCTTTAATGGGTTTTTATCATTTATGTCATTAGTTGTGTCTCACTACTCAGTTTTGCCATTAGAAATTATAACTGCTCAGAAATGCCATCGTTCCGTGAGATATTTTCTTAAATATGCCATTAGATATCTCAAAAATGTCATCGTTTCATTAGATGTTTGCTCAGAAATGCCATTAGAGCAACTCTAGCAGACCCCGCAAAAACTTGACCCGCAAAACGGGTTTGCGGTTTGACGAAGATCGTGTTTGCGGGTCGAAAACTAGCGCGGCCGAACAGAAACCGTATCTAAAACTGCATAATTTGAAAAAACACTTTCGCGGGAGAAATTGCACCTCGTTGACGCGAGTAGTTCATCACATACTACATAGATTTTACATGATCAACACACTACAAACATAGTTCATACTACATACTATGTTAATACTAGTACTAGAGGGGGTCGGATCTGACGGCAGCGAGGTCACGGCAAATGGACGACGCCGTGGGGCAGAAGAACGCTCAATCCTCCTCGCCGGAGCAGCAGGCGTCGATGTACTTCGCCCTCTGCTCCTCGCAGATGGGGCGCCACTCCTCATACTTCTCCTTGGCGGCGAGGTTGGGGGCGACCGCCTGCCGCCACTCGAGGTCTTCGACCTCCTCCGCGTGGCGCCGGCGCTCCTCCTTCTCGCGCACGCTCCGCTCGGCGATGGCGGCCGCAACGGCGTCGACGTCGGCGACGTAGTCTTTCGGCCGACGACTCCGCGGCGGCCGAGCAGAGCGGGCTCCTCGGGCTCCTCCTTGACGGGGACGAAGTCGAACTCGTCCGACTCCTCCGGCTCCTCCTTGTCCTCCGACCACTGCCATTTAGGATAGGAAAAAGTGGCTATCCACATACTCACTCCCGTGCTTCGTTTTTCGTTACACTCTCATGCTTTAACAACTTGATTTCAGTTCCTTTTCTGTGACAAGATGTTGGATGACTCGGCGTGATCTCGATGGCAATCGACAGCGATCAGTAGAACACGCACGCCAGCACGAGGCCGGGTCAGCATGCAGCATGCATCACGTGTGTGCCACGCGATGGAATCGTGTGCCCTGCAACTGCTGTTGGGATGTACAGCCCTCTCTCACTGAAACTGTCGACGGCGACGCTGGCAATACATCCGGGCATCCGGCTGGTCCGTATGGACGCCGAACCGGATCCTCAAGGGATGTCACGTAAGCTACAGTAATTGTAACATTCCTTCTACACATTAATATGGTGAAGCCTAAAATGATTATAATTAATTTGCAAATTACAAATCTATTGTATACATTTACAAAAAAAAACATACAAGCAAAATTGTGATGCAATAAAATTATTTTTAAATTTATTTTTGTACATGCTACAATAAATCCGCACAGTAATTGCTACAGTAATCCTGACATATCTTCTTCGTTTTGCACACGCATTTCACTGTAGCTTCGTGACATCTCTGGAGAATGTTAGAGGATCCACTTCCGTGGACGCCGGACGGGGAAGCTGGACGTACTCTCGGTTGCATTTTGATGCATGGTCTTCCGGCGAGCGTATGGGTCTTTTTCTTTTCTTTTTTGAACACTCATATGAGTTTGCTTAAAAGGTGTACCATGATCAACGAGAGCCTTCCATGCATGCATGGGAAATAAATAAATAAGAAGGAGCCACGTATCATCATGCAGATCAGTCGAGCACTGGTAGCTAGCCGTGTTGGGTTTGTTTCTTGACACGTGTACCATCAGCAAAAGCGTTCAACTTTTGCCGTTTTGGGTGCTCCACTCCTTGTCGGTATGGGTAGGTGTAGGTGACAAGCGCAACCACCATGGATATCATCTTTTCCTAAGGAAGCAAGCAAGATATTAGCCTTCTCGCCACCATCACGCAAGGTAACTAAACATGACAATGTCCTTCAAAGGGCTGTGCACATTATTTATCATTCCATAATGTCCTTCTTAGCCTACTCCTACCAAAGATTAATTCGTTGTTTTGATTACTCTCTAGCTAAGGTGATCCGATGGACGCGCGCGTAGATCGCACGTACTCTCTAGCTAAGGTGGACGTAAAGCAGCCCCGCAAAAAAAAAGGTGGACGTAGAGCAAGCCACACGTACATATAGTCGTCGTTGCAGACCGATCATATCCATCGGGTGGGTGAAAGGTACTCGCACTATCCACTTTCGGTTCATTCCTAGACACCTATCACCAGCAAAAGTGCGTATGTCCTCACTCCTCATACCTCAGTGTTGGTGCGGGTGACAGCACTAAATGCACACTAGATAATAAGCTACTCATTCCGTTCTTAAATATAATTTTTTTAAAGATTTAATATGAACTACATATGAATGTATATACATGTATTTTAAAATGTGGGTTCATTTATTTTGATCAGTATGTAGTTCATATCGAAATCTCTAAAAAGACTTATATTTAATAAGGAGGAAGTAGTAGATATCATCTTCAGAAAAAAGCAAGCAACCCACATAGAATACTGTATTGTATATTCAGTGAGGGCAGTGAATATGTGCAATCCTTCCTGTTTATTCATCTGCAGAGATTTTTGCTGAATTTGCAAGATACTATCAATTGATCGACATTGTCCTCCTTGTCACGATCTCAAACCACCTCAGAGTGTACTATATCTTGTTGGCAGAAAGATTCTCTGTGCCATCGTGTGGATGTTGTAAACCGTAGCTGGCTTGAGCTTTACAGCATCATTTCTATTAATCCATCTGCGTGGTGCTGATCATCTCATACGTTGTTAATATGTACTCCCTCCGTTCCGAATTACTTGTCGCAGAAATGGATGTATCTAGAACTAAAATATGTCTAGATACATCCATTTCTACGACAAGTAATTCCGAACGGAGGGAGTAACTGTGATTGGTTATGATGTGGGTGGCCGTCGTTTTCTCTCCCCGGTGGCAATGGTGCGTGGTTGCTGTCATATACTTTGTTTGTTTTCACGGAGCGGCGGTGCCGTCCGATAGACCGGATCCACGGCATTTAATATTTTTGCATGCACACATGCACATGTGGATTGCCTCTCTGATTGCAAATGAAGATATATCTAAAAATGAAATAATAGTACCAGCTTCAGGGATAGGTGGATAAAAATGCAAGGACTACCGGCCGGCCAAATGATAGTTTAGCCAAGTAGTTTACCAGAGGTAAACCAGCTTTATCGCTAGCTAATTGTTCGATTGATCGGCTGGTGGCCAACCGACAGGCTGCAGATTTGTCGAGGGTGTGGAGTTGGACAAATGGAGGTAGCCAGGGACCATCTTAGCCTAACCTTCATTGAGTAATTCATGTTTGTAGTTGCCCCCGGTCTAACTGTCCCGAAGTACTCTGAATTTTTGGATCGGCCGATGTCAGTATCCCCGGCCAATTTTGTAGACAGCGGCCGTACATGGAGTGTCCTTTTTTTAAGAACACCGTACAGACCAGGCGCTCATATATACGTGTGTGGTGCGTATACTCACACCTGTGAATACACGCACTATCTCTATGAACACTTTCGAGAGACTTTGCTGGCATATCATCATGAGATTAACGAAGTTACCGCAGGCGCCTCGTAGTCGATGGGGCAACGTCTTCTCTCACTCAACATGCATCGCCAAAAATCCTAAAATAAATTCAGGATAATGCAAGCATCAAAATTTGAAGTCTGATGGACTGGGATACCACTGTCCTCCACCGTACGTGGTGTGTTGGCTGATTGGTTAGTGGAATTTTATATGTGGAAATCCGTCTCCAACTCAAAGAAAAAACTTGTGGAAATGTCCATAAACATCAGAGAAAGGGAAGAGGGGCGGTCAGCGGCAACACGTGTGGCACGCAATGGAATAGTGGCTGATGGGATGTACCGCCCACTCTCCCACCACCCACTGTACGTCTCACACGATGGCGACGGTGACGCCGGCGATCCATCCATGTATATCCGGCTGGACTGCACAGCCACCGGCAGAGACCGACCGATGATTGCATGTACGATTGACAAGCAGAAGCCTCCATGCATTTACGCGAAAAATGAAAGAGACAAAGGTGAGAGCTACTACGGCAGATCATATCCACCAGCAAAAAGGTGGCCGCTTTGGGACTTTGGGTTCATTCCTAGCTGGGGACGTATCACCAGCAAAAGTGCCGTTTTCCGTGGCCAAGTGTAGGTGACAGCACTGCATGCGCCACTATAGCTAGATGTCATCATTCTCTGCAGAGCAGAGAAAGCTAGCCAGATATTAGCCTTTTCCGCCACTGCGTCTTGCCTACCTAGCACAACATGGTGCAATAATCAAAGTTTTAATTCTATATATCCACGTGCAGAACAAACACAACTTCTAAGGAGCAGAGAGCACGGGAGAGATAAACGTACATACCGATGTTTTCAAAAAGGCACGGCGAAAATGAAAAATGAGAGAGGATTGTGGCCCGCACAAGTGAGTCACCCAGATTTCAGGCCGTGCGATTGTGTCGTGATTCGTAAAGTGGGTTGGTCTTTTGAATGTGTTTTGGGCATAATTATTGTAATAGGGTTCATGCATGCAGCTTTTGGCATACACTCTGCATGCTTCATCCACCCCCTTCTCCATTATTTTTCATTTTCAGTTTCAAATTTCTATCTATTGTATCTTTTGAACCGGAAGTCCGATTTATGTTCGTTTGCATATGTGTGTTCCTTGCGATGAGAGCTTTGAACAAGACCACTCTTGAATAGATTTTGACAATATTTAAAAAGCTCACCAAATTTATAAACCATTAAAACTTGATGAATGCAGAGGATAAAATTCACCAAGTTTCAAGTACTACAACTTAAACACTACACTGTGAGCCCTAAACCCCAAAACCTAAAAGCAAATGGAACTTGGTAAAACATAGTAAAAACTTAGTATTACGACTATCAAGTCTTAATAACTTGATAAATTTTTAAAAGTTGTCAAAATGTATTCAAGAGTGTCTTGTTTGAAAGTCCTTGTCTCAAGAAAAACAAATACAAAAATGAAACTTAAATTGGATTTTCTTTTCGTTCAAAAGATATAATGGATTCAAATTTGGAGGTGAAAAAGATTGGAAAGTAGGTGGATGGAGCGTGCAACTCTTCCAAAAACCTGCATGCATAGTTCGCCTATAATAATTAGGCGAGTGATAGGCGCCGGCGGACCGGCCGAAATTTCGGCCGGTCCTACCGCGCACGTTGGATTAGCTTGATAAGAGCCGTACGATACCCTGCATTCCCTTAACTGCTTCGCTAAAAGAAAGAAAAAAAGAACCATGGCGCATGTCTGCACCCCGTAATCCTTCCTTTCACGGAATCAGCTCGCCGGCCGTCCTCACCCCGGTTGCCTCATCGCCGACGCTGCCCACTGGTCGCCGCCCTCGTCGCCGATGCTCGTCGTCGTCGTTGATCGTCGTTGTCGTCGGTTGTCTTTTTGTGATGAGAAGAAAAACATAGGGAGCCATGGAGGATGCCGCCTCCCCCTCTGCATCATGCAGCACGCGTCTGTCCCCCTCGCCGCCCACAGTAGCCGCCCGCCTGCCGTCGCTGTAGCAAAAATAAGGATGTAGCAAAAAGGGTCCTCGACAGGGAGCCATGAAAATAAGGATGTAGCAAAAATCATTGACGGACGTAGCAAAAATACAAATGGTTGCAGCAAAAACGGTCGCCGCCGTCCCATGACGCAGCTTTGCCGTGAATGAATGTAGCAAAAAATGAAAGGGTTGTAGCAAAACAAATCACCGATGGCAAGAAAATTGTATACCGGTTACAACAAAAAGACATGTGTCGCCGTCGCCGGTCGCAACAAAAACTTCGCCGGATCCAGCAAATCCAGTAGCCGGTTCCAGCAAATCAGGTCGCGGGTTGCAGCAAAAAACACCTCCATCACCATGGCTGCAAGGTCTTGAATCCTCTCTTGTAGCAAATCGAGTAGCTGGTTCCAGCAATTTACTTCACCGCTTACAGCCGTAGAGCTTCCAGCACGGCGCGTCAACGGTTCCAGCACGGCGACGGTTCCAGCATGGGAACCTGTGCCCTTGCAGCACGGCGCATCGCCAGGTCTAGAGCGCCGCCGTCTGTGGCCATGAATCGTGGGGAGATAGACTACGAGGAAGGTTCAAGGGGCGGCCCTGGCTAACTGGAGTGGCTAGCTCGCCGGCATGGAGTCAGAGAAAAAAGAGGAACGGATGGATTTCATGGCGGATTAGAATTTGGGAGGAGAGATGCGACGCATGAGGAAAGAGAAGTGCAGAGGATGGATAAGCTTTCTCAAAGTAAAAAATGGTGGGTGGGAGATAAAGTGTGGCCCCGTGAGCTTAGCTGGGAAAGCGACCGGCCGAGCGTTCGGCCGGTGCGCCAACCCAAACGATTCCCTAATAATTATGCCCTAAACACATGCACTTCTGAATCTTGACACAAATGCGGGGCTGACAAAGTTCGTTCATTGCCCCTGCCGTGCCTGAGCACACAAATTTCTTAGAGAAAAAATAGTAGGCTACCATACGCATGGAGACCAACCTAAGCTTCCAAAAACCATCATCAAAGGTATATAGTGTGCAAATTATTTAATGTCGGTTTTTCCTTTTTCTACTAATTAATTGCAAACATCTCTTTTAGATGAAACCACACACATATAATATTAAAGTATTAAATAAAAATATCTATAAATATATTTGTAGTCCAAGCTATAAATGCTTAACTTTGACCCTCCTATGTTCAAAATCACATATCGTAAGATTCCCTGAAGAAATTCTCTTTTCGTTACAAAACTCACGGGGTCCAAAAGGCGAAAATAAAAAACTACATATGTATATGCCCACTAGTACTGTGTGGTGCACGCATCTCAGAGTACGTCGCCAGCTTTCTATGTGTCATGTGTGCTGCAAAATGGCCACTAAAAACGGTCTGCCGGCGACGCTGTCAACCGAGATATATGTGGACGCCGGCCGGATTGTTTGAAAGCTCGCACCGGCAGAGACCGACGGTTCACCTATGATCGAAGAGAACCTTTCTTCCATGCGTGCGTGCAAGCCATGGAAAGAAAAAAGGGCCAGACTCGAACTCGATCGGCTAATGAAAAGTTGTACTCCCTCCATCCAGAAATATTTGTCGTAAAAATGACTAAAAATGGATGTATCTAACACTAAAATACGTCTGGATACATCCATTCTTCCGAAAAATATTTCCGGACGGAGGGAGTACTAGCTAGTGGCAAAAAGGGCTCAGTCCTTGACACATACTGTACGTACTACTTCCTCCGTTTCAAATTACTCGTCGCTGAAATGGATGTATCTAGAACTAAAATACATCTAGATATATTCATACGTGTGACAAGTAATTTGAAACGGAGGAAGTACTAAGTATGTACGCACCATTAGCACAAGTGGCGAAATGCATGTGTCAGTGTGGGTGGTGGGTTCGTGCAGGTGACAACACTGCGTACCCACTTAAGCAAGACTATATAATTGTTTTCCCATTTAGGCTAGGAAAAGGTGGCTAGCCACATACTCCCTCCATTCCATTTAGGGAAAGGTGTACTATAGAGAAAATATTGTTGATGCTTGGTCTTTTCGTTACACCGCCATGCTTTCACAACTTGGTTTCAGTTCCTTCTCTGAAGATGCGGACTGCTAAAGAAACTTGCTACGGCGCTAAATGTCTCATTGCTTGGAAAAACGTTTGCAAGCCTAAAATCGCCAGTGGTGTAGGCATTACAATCCGCTTCTCCAAAACAAGTGCCTCCTCATGAAATTTGCTTTAAAACTTCTTCAAAAGCTCGACTTGCCTTGAGTTAACTGGTTTTTTCAACACAACCCCTTAACCCGTCCTTCCTCTGAAAAATTGTGAACGACCAAATTCGACCCGTGCAAAGAATCTCCCTTGTCCTTACTAACGGTGGCACTTCCACCTACTTCTGGCTTGATGCCTGACTCCTTCCTACTCCGCTCGCCGACACCTACCCTCACATTTTCTCCCAATCCACTTCACCCTCAGTTCTTGTGTCCCATATCATGCATTTTAGTTTACTAGCTAACCTGCAGAATCGCGTAACCACTGTTGCTTCTGTCGAGCTTGCTTTCGTTTTGTCTTTGTTGCAGGATGTTCACCTCAACGACGCACCCGACTACAGGTTCCTTACCCATGGCTCCGCGTTCTCCTCGAGATGCTCCTAGTCGTTGCTCTCCTCCGACCACGAGATATATCTCAATGCGGGGCAGCTCCAAGGCACCCATCAAGGTTAAGATCTTCAGTTGGCTTCTGTGGCGTGATAGGCTGAGTATGAAGGCCAACTTCCTACGTAAAGCCAACTCCTCGGACTCCTCTTTCCCTCGGTGCTCCCACACAAGGTAGGACGCTACTCACCTCGCCATCCTTTGGCCCTGTGCAACACAGGTTTGGTCCATTTTGGGCCTCCAGACTCCTCGCACCATCGACCATATTTGGGACAATCCTACGCCGGTTGGCCTCGACATAAAAATTTGGCCTGTCGTCGCCCTCGCTATCCTGTGGAAGTTGTGGGACTCTAGGAACGCTCGTGTTTTTCGTAACGAGCTTCACTCCTCCCTTGATACCCTTTGTAACATTGTTTTGGACTTTATTCTTTGGGTCTTTAGATTTAAAGACCCCATCAGTAGGGCGGCAGCCGTGTCTTTGCGCCTTTACCTGTCCTCACGTTGTAATCTATAATGAAACTCGCCCCTTGGGCATTTAAGTAATATATTGAGGTGAGAATCCTCTCCCCCGGTTATTGTTAAAAGAAGTATGTACTACGCGCATGTACTATATATGTAGGCACCATTAGCAAAAGCGGCAAAATGCATGTGTCAGTGTGGGTGGTGGGTTGGTGCAGATGACAGCACTGCGCGCCCACTGTCAGGCTACCTAATTAAGCAAGATTATCTCATTGTTTTCCCATTTAGGAAAAGGTGGCTAGCCACGTACTCCCTCCATTTCATTTAGGAAAAGGTGTATTATAGAGAAAATATCGTTGATGCTTGCTCTTTTCGTTACACCGCCATGCTTTCACAGCTTGATTTCAGTTCCTTCTCTGAAGACGTGGACACGTGATTGCAATGGCAATCGACAGCCGATCCGCAGAACACGCACGCGGGAGAGGCCGTGTCAGCATGCATGCACGTATGTGCACGACTGTGCCACGCGGTGGAATAGTGTGCCATGCAGCTGCAGCTGCTGATGGGATGTACAGCCCTCTCCCACTGAAGCTGTCGATGGCGACGCTGGCAATACATCAGGGCATCCGGCGGTGCCGATGACCGCGGCCGGGGAAGCCGCACATTTTTGTCTTTTCTTTTTTGATGAGTTTGCTTAAAGGTGTGTGTGTCTTGGCTCCTCGGTGTTGGTGCAGATGACAGCACTGCATGCACGCTAAGTAGCTAATAAGCTGCTCGCTCCGCTCCCAAATATTTGTTTTTTAGACATTTCAAATAAATTACGACATACAGATGTATGTAGACATATTATTAAGTGTAGATTCACTCATTTTGCTTCGTATGTAGTTTGTTAAAATCACTAGAAAGACAAATATTTGGGAAGTGGGAGTAGATATCATCTTCACAAAAAAACAACCAAGCCACATAGAATACAGTATTATATCTTTAGTAAGGGCAGTGAATATGTGAAATCCTTTCTGTTCATTTATCTGTGGAGATTTTGCTGAATTTGCAAGATACTACCAATTGATCGACATTCTCCTCCTTGTCACGATCTGAAACCACCTTAGAGTGTACTATATCTTGTTGACAGGAAGATTCTTTGTGTCATCGTGTGGACGCTGTAAACTGCAGCTGGCTTGAGCTCTACAACATCTATTCTATTAATTCATCTGCGTGCTGCTGATCATCTCATCAGTAATTTTGTTTGGCTATGACGTGGGTGGCTGTCGTTTTCTCTCCCTGGTGGCAATGGTGCGTGGTTGCTGTCATATATTTTCTTTGTTTTGAGGGAGCGGCGGTGCCGTCCGATAGACCGGATCCACATCATTTAAATTTTTTTGCATGCACACATGCACATGTGGATTGCCTCTCTGACTGCAAATGAAGATATATCTAAAAATGAAATGATAGTATCAGATTCAGGGGTAGGTGGACAAAATTTGAAGGACTGCCGATCGGCCAAATGATAGTTTAGCAGATTAGTTAACCAGAGGTAAGCCAGCTTTAGCTAGCTAATTGTCCGATTGATCAGCTGGTGGCCAACCGACAGGCTGCAGATTTGTCGAGGGTGTGGAGTTGGACAAATGGAGGTAGCCAGGGACCATCTTAGCTAGTATAGGAGCCGGATTAGCTAGCTAACCTTCATTGAGTAATTCATGTTTGTAGTTGCCCCCGGTCTAACTGTCCCGAAGTAATCTTTGGATTTTTGGATCGGCCGATGTCACTATCCTCGGGCAATTTATAGACAGCGGCCGTACATCGTGTGTGCTTTTTTTTAAGAACATATCAGGCCCTCATCCCTATGAACACACATTATCTCTATCAGCATCTTTGAGGGACTTAACCAGCATATCATTATGAGATTGACAAAGTCACCACAGACGCCTCGTAGTCGACAGGAACTTTTCCTCCACTCAATGTGCATTGTTGAAAATCCTAAAATAAATCCAGAATAATGGGAGCATGAAGACCGGAACTCTGGGATACCACACTGTCCTCCGCCGTGCATGCTGTCCTGGGCTGGTTGGTTGGTTAGTGGAATTTTATACGTGCAAATCCGTCTCCAACTCAAAGAAGAAAGAAAACTTATTGGAAATGTCTATAAACATCGGAGAAAGGGAGAGAGGGGCGGTCAGCGGCAACACGTGTGGCACGCAGTGGAATAGTGGCTGATGGGATGTACCGCCCACTCTCCCACCACCCACTGTACGTCTCACACGATGGCGACGGTGACGCCGGCGATCCAGCCATGTATATCCGTCTGGACTGCAGAGCCACCGGCAGAGACCGACCGATAGACTGTACCATCGACAAGCAGAAGCCTCCATGCATTTACGCGTAAAATGAAAGAGACAAAGACGAGAGCTACGTACGGAAGATCATATCCACCAGCAAAAAGGTGGCAGCAGTGGCTTAGCCGCTTTGGGACTTTGGGTTCATTCCTAGCTGGGGACGTATGACCAGCAAAAGTGCCGTTTTCGGTGGCCAAGTGCAGGTGACAGCACTGCATGCATGCGCAACTATAGCTAGATGTCATTTTCTCCAGAGCAGAGAAAGCTAGCTGATATTATTCTTTTCAGCCACTGCGTCTTGCCTTCCCAGTATAGCATGGTGCAACAATCAAAGTTTAGTTCTATATTATCCATGTGCAGAACAAACACAACTTTTAAGAGCATCTTCAATGCTTACTCTCAGAACGGCCATACTATCCCGCGACGAGGAGCCGCTTGGTAAAAAATTTGTTGCACCTGTATACGGTATGAGAGAAACCATATATAGTCTAGAAGGTTCTAAGGTCGTTGGAGTTCTTGTAATCTCGGTTGACAGGCTTTTTAAGATAGATCCTAATCTCCGTATAGTTAGTAACTTGAGGATCAATCTGAACAGCCTAACAACCGAATCCTCTTGTACCCTATGCAAAGGCATGCGCTTCAAGCCATCTTTTATGGTATTCAGAGCTTCCTATTCTACATCTTCTCCGCCATGGCTAGCTCCAACTTCAATAACGTTGTGTCCACGCTCATCCCCATTGCTGACAAGCTTCATCACGGGAACACCCTGATATGGCGCGCCCAAACCATAGTCACCATTTGTACGTGATGGAATAATGCCTGCCTGATGGGATGTACTGCCATCTCCCACTAAAAACGGTCTGCCGGCCGGCGACGCTGTCAACCAAGATATACTCTTTTTTGCATGGTAATACGTGTCTCATTCATATCATAAAGAACAAAGTACAAGTCACGTAAGAACCGACATGACAAAACTGAAAAGATAGTAGAACATCTCTGAGCTTGACATCAACGCCCGTCATCTGCCTCCGGCACCACCACAGCAGCCACCGAAGAAAAGAATAATGGATCACCTCCTCACCCGAGCTCGACGCGGCTCCGTCGCTGATATGCAGCTTTGCGTACCTTCAAAGTGGCTCACCAAAAGTGAAGCCATTGCCGTTGAACGAATCAGACCGGGGCAACACCCTGGACACACCATCAAACTCTAGATCTGGCACCCCACCACGACTAAGGCGCCGAAGGAGGAAACCATACCTACCATCCACGAACCACGAACCAAGCACACATTTCGTCTTCCAGATGTCGTCGACGCAGACCACAATCTGCATCCCCTCCCAAGCTCCGCGTCGACGCTGGAGCAAACGCCGTCGCAACGGCGGAGCCCGAGGACACAGCTTGACCACAATCAATATCCGCTCCTGGACTACCTACATCATTCTGTTGTACTCCCTCCTTTCCAATATCTTGAGCGTATTAGGTTCTAGCACGAAAATTAGCGTAAGCTGTTTGTTACTCCAACTGTCGTACAAGACGCAGATAGGGAGGCATGCACGATGTAATTTGACGAAGTCTTATTTGACTGGTCTAATCCCAAGCGAAGACCGCACCAGAGGACCGTCCTATTTTCCTTTTCTTTCCCACAAAAGTAGCGATCGTTTGGCCAGGTTGTAACTGTTGGCAAGCTAACGGAAGGGGAATGGGAGTTTAACTCTAATTCCCTTCCCCCATCTCAATTACCAGCCCTCCCCCACGTAATAGATCTGTAGGACATTTACACGTGAATTCCCCTTCCACTTCCCTGTAGAATTTTCATTCCACCTAAACAAACAAAGGAGTAAAACTCTCTAAGCCTCAAACTCCCATTCCCTCTCTCCAATTCCACCGAACCAAACACGTTGTATGGGATTGCATGCACTTCCTAATACGCCTAAGATATTGGGAAGGAGGGAGTTATTTGCTCTTATATCGGTTTGTAAATCCCTCCCTCTTAGCCAATAGTCATTGCATGCATGGCCCGCGCCCCCGGCCGACCGTGCGTGCGTGGGCATATGGTGAAGCCTCTGTGGAAGATAAAATTGTGTGCAATGCTAGGTGCTTAGGGAGGTGGTTAAAAAAATAAACTGTATTTTTCTGAAACACGGCGTCTATTTCTACAGAAGGGACGCCTAAATTAAGCGTCTATCCTGTACAAATAAGCACCGGTGCTTAAGAAAAGTCTGGTTTATTTCTCCAAGCACCTCTCCTAAGCACCTTGCATTGTACAGGACCTAATGGAACTGAGTTGACCGGACAATTTTTGTGAAGCAATTCGATAGAGATGGCATGGACAAGATCTTGATGATGGCCCACGGTCAGCGCCACATCGGCCACACGTGTGGCACGTGACCAAATAGTGGCTGATGGGATGCACGGCGCTCTTCCACTAGCAACTGTCGATCCAGTGTGGCGACGGAAACGCCGGCGATCGATGGATATGGATCCGGGCTGGTGATCCGATGGACGCGCGCGTAGATCGCACGTGTACTCTCTAGCTAAGGTGGACGTAGAGGCACCCCGCAAGAAAAAAAGGGTAGACGTAGAGCAAGCCACACGTACATATAGGGCGTGTTTGGTTCCCTGCGCACGTCTAGCCTGCATCGCATGCACGAGCTTGGCTGGGGCTAGCCTGGTTGAGCTGATGAAAGAAGGAGCTGAGATGTGTGTTTGGTGTATTGCATGATATGGGCCAGGCTCACCTCAGATTTTGTTTGGTATGTTGCATCTGGGATTGTATGAGAGATGGTGCATACAACATATGTTGTTTGGTAGGTTGCATAAGGCCAAAACAATATGATAGATGTGGAATTTGAATCTTGGTGCTTGTACATGCATGTGAAAAATTAGAAGATTGTTTTGGTGACATGCACTCCAACTTGAATATCTTTCCTGATTGAAGTAAAAGAATATGATCAAACACAGATAAGAATCATAATATTCAGAATCTTGCCAATTTCATATGAAGATCCTTTGAATCAAAGACGCAGCTAAACAGGGAAAGAAAACAAATGAAAACTCATGTACGTCTATGTATATTCCACTGTCAGCATTCATGTCTCGTATTTCATACATGCACAGAACAACTTGCCCTCCGAAGGCACTTCTTTACTGTCCATCTGCACTAGCTAGCTGATCTCTTGATCCCAGCAGCCCAAATACAAAACAAAACTAGCTGATTTCGATGTACAGGTCATTATAACTGCTCATGTTGAAACGGTGACGGTCATCTTTTTCTGATATAAACAACACAGTGAAGGGTATATCAAGTCATAATAGCCCTTCTACTTTGAAGCAGTGGGAATATCTTCAGAACTTTGTCAGGTCTTGCCGGTGTCATCCATCTATATAAATTTAGCAGAAGAATATAAGCAATGGTGTTGCACCTATTTACATAAAAATGATGCAGAAATTATTCATGAAGGAACAGATAAACAAATCTCAGCCTAAATGCTAAACACCAACCATCTCTAATCCTAGCGAAAAATGAGGTTGGGACATATCTCAGGCTATCCATGCTAATCAACAGCCACATACTCCTATATAAACGACCCAACCATCTCTAATCCATAGGGGAAAATGAGGTTGGGGACAGATCTCAGACTAAATTAAAGAAAGAACAAGGGAGGCAACAGGATAAGCACGCATCGGTGCCAGCCATCTTCCCGTCCGTGGACCTGCTAGGCATGTGAACCTGCCTCACCTTGCCTTCCTTCTCGACCGTGGACGCCGCTCCCATCTACTCACGCATCCGCAATGAGCAGCGTGAGCGGCAGAGAACTGGGGATGGGAGGGAAAAGAGAAGGATGCGGACAGATGGGATAGGGAGGAGAGGAGGACATCTCTACCTCCGCCGGAGAAGAGGACGCGCGCTGGCGATGCGGACAAAGGCGACGGGGCAGCGAGATCCAGAGTCGCAGGAGAGAGGAGAGTGCCACGAATGGAGAGGCGGCCGACAGAGAGAGAAGCCCGAGCCCCTTTGCTCGCGTGGGTGCAGGCGCGGGTGCAGCCGCGGATGCTGGCTCGCGGAAACGCCGGAAACCTGCGTTTCCCCTCAGCCTGGCTCGGAGCCTCCTTTTGCATCCGTTGGGCCTGGCCCAGTGAGGCATGCAGCGTACCAAACAGCGAGAAAATTGCATGGCGGGTACGAGCCAGGTGCGAGCCATGAAACCAAACACGCCCATAGTCGTCGTTGCAGGCCGATATATCCATCGGGTGGGTGAAAGGTACTCGCACTATCCACTTTCGGTTCATTCCTAACACGTATCACCAGCAAAAGTGCGTATGTCCTCACTCCTCAGACCTCGGTGTTGGAGCAGGTGACAGCACTAGATGCACACTAGCTAATAAGCTACTCACTCCGTTCCCAAGTCTTTTTAAGATTTAATATAAACTACATATGGATGTATATATACTTATTTTAGAATGTGGGTCCATTCATTTTGATTTGTATGTAGTCCATATTGAAATCTCTAAAAAGACTTATATTTAATAACGGAGGAAGTAGTAGATATCATCTTCAGAAAAAAGCAAGCAACCCACATAGAATACTGTATTATTTCTTCAGTGAGGGCAGTGAATATGTGCGATCCTTTCTCTTCATTTATCCGCAGAGATTTTGCTGAATTTGCAAGATACTATCCATTGGTCGACATTGCCCTCCTTGTTACGATCTAAAGCCAGCTCGGAATGTACCATATCTTGTTGGCAGAAAGATTCTCTGTGCCATCGTGTGGATGTTGTAAACCGCAGCTGGCTTGAGCTCTACAGCATCATTTCTATTAATCCATCTGCGTGGTGCTGATCATCTCATACGTTGTTAATATGTACTCCCTCCGTTCCGAATTACTTGTCGCAGAAATGGATGTATCTAGAACTAAAATATGTGTAGATACATCCATTTCTACGACAAGTAATTCCGAACGGAGGGAGTAACTGTGATTGGTTATGATGTGGGTGGCCGTCGTTTTCTCTCCCCGGTGGCAATGGTGCGTGGTTGCTGTCATATATTTTGTTTGTTTTCACGGAGCGGCGGTGCCGTCCGATAGACCGGATCCACGGCATTTAATATTTTTGCATGCACACATGCACATGTGGATTGCCTCTCTGATTGCAAATGAAGATATATCTAAAAATGAAATGATAGTACCAGCTTCAGGGATAGGTGGATAAAAATGCAAGGACTACCGGCCGGCCAAATGATAGTTTAGCCAAGTAGTTTACCAGAGGTAAACCAGCTTTATCGCTAGCTAATTGTTCGATTGATCGGCTGGTGGCCAACCGACAGGCTGCAGATTTGTCGAGGGTGTGGAGTTTGGACAAATGGAGGTAGCGAGGGACCATCTTAGCCTAACCTTCATTGAGTAATTCATGTTTGTAGTTGCCCCCGGTCTAATTGTCCCGAAGTACTCTTTGAATTTTTGGATCGGCCGATGTCACTATCCCCGGCCAATTTTGTAGACAGCGGCCGTACATGGTGTGTGCTTTTTTTTAAGAACAGCGTACAGACCAGGCGCTCATATATGCGTGTGTGGTGCATATACTCACGCCTGTGAATATACGCACTATATCTATGAACACTTTCGAGAGACTTTGCCGGCATATCATCATGAGATTGACGGAGTCGCCGTAGGCATCTCATTGTCGATGGGGGAACTTCTTCTCTCATTCAACATGCATTGCCGAAAATCCTAAAATAAATTCAGGATAATGCGAGCATCAAGATTTGAAGTCTGATGGACTAGGGATACCACTGTCCTGTGTCCTCCACCGTACGTGGTGTGTTGGTTGATTGGTTAGTGGAATTTTATGTGGAAATCCGTCTCCAACTCAAAGAAAAAAAAACTTGTTGGAAATGTCCATAAACAACAGAGAAAGAGAAGAGGGGCGGTCAGCAGCAACACGTGTGGCACGCAATGGAATAGTGGCTGATGGGATGTACCGCCCACTCTCCCACTACCCATTGTCCGTCTCACACGATGGCGACCGTGACGCCGGCGGCCGAAATCACTATTCTGACCTTTTCAGCAATCTTTGCCACAAAATGAACTCGACATGAAAGTATTTCACGATCTGATTCTTTTAGCAACGCCATAGCCCGTGGCGTTTCTTCTTCACATAAAAACGCCTAGGTATCTAACGCTTCAGCTCCACATTCAAACGCCAAGCTAGCTAGCGTTTTATCTCCATATGGAAACGCCAAGCATGTTGGTGTTGCTGGTTGGGCCCAAACGCCAAAGCTCATGGCGTTTCTAGCTGAAACTCCCGCCAGCCCTCCCCGAGCACGCCGCGCGCCGCGTCTTCCTCCAGCTCGTCTCCGCGATCATCTACCGCCACGTGCGCGGTGTCGCCCACCGCGACGTCAAGCAGCGGAACGTCCCACCGCGACGAGCATACGGCAACCTCAAGGTCTGCACACCACCTGAGTCCCACCGCGACGACGGCCGCCTGCACACCACCTGTGGGACGCCCGCCTTCGCCGCCCCCGAGGTGCTCCGCCGCAAGGGCCACGATGGCATCAAGCCCGACGCCTGCTCCTGCGGCGTCATCCTCTACGTCCTACTCGCCGGCCGCCTGTCGTTCGACGACTCCAACATCATCCAGATGTGCAGGAAGGCGCACCGCCGCGAGTACACGCTCCCCCAGTGGTGTCCCCGCCGACGCGCCGCTTCGTGAGCCGCCTGCTCCACCCCAACCCAGCCACGCGCCTCACCGTCGCCGAGCTCTCGAGCCACCCGTGGTTCAAACGGTCGCTCAACCTCGACTCGCAGCTCTGGACGTGTTCTCGTGTGCGTATCCAGTTCAAATCAGTATCAATCAATTCATATTAGGCATGGTTGAGTAGCTAATTAAGCAAATATATATTTGTGTATGTATACATACGCGCTTGCCGGGCGGCCGCAAGTACTCGAATACATATGTATATAATATATGCATACAAACGGGTATCCAGGTATATACAACTGTGAGCTTTCTGATATACAAATACATAGACATGTAAGTATACGTATCTAAGCTAGCTATGTCTAGCCTAACATTCATGCGGCCAGGAGCGCGTGCATCAATTAGAATTTTGTGCTAGCTTTCCATCCTCATATTTCGGATGGGACGAGCTTAGGACGGAGCTTGGGAAGGTGGTCATGGCCTGGCATGGATGCGAGGAGTTGTGAGGAATTGTGGTCAGCTAGAAACGCCATGCGCTTTGGCGTTTGGGCCCGGCCAGCAACGCCAACATACTTGGCGTTTCTATATGAAGCTAAAACGCTAGCTAGTTTGGCGTTTGAATGTGGAGCTGAAGCGCGAGACACCTCGACGTTTCTACATGGAGAAGAAACGCCACGGGCTGTGGCGCTGCTAAAAGGGTCAGATCATGAAATACTTTCATGTCGAGTTCATTTTGTGGCAAAGATTGTTGAAAAGGTCATAATAGTGATTTCGGCCTTACGATCGACAGAGCAGAAGCCTCCATGCATTTACGCAAAAAATGAAAGAGACAAAGATGAGAGCTACGTACGGCAGATCATATCCACCAGCAAAAAGGTGGCCGCTTTCGGACTCTGGGTTCATTCCTAGCTAGGCAGGCACGTATCACCAGCAAAAGTGCGGTTTTCGGTGGCCAAGTGTAGGTGACAGCACTGCATGCATGCGCAACTATAGCTAGATGTCATTTTCTCCAGAGCAGAGAAAGCTAGCCAGATATTATCCTTTTCAGCCACTTCGTCTTGCCTTCCTAGCACAGCATGGTGCAACAATCAAAGTTTTAAGTCTCTATTATCCATGTGCGGAACAAACACAACTTTTAAGGGCAACTCAAATGCCGACTCTCAGAACGGACATACTATCATGTGACGACGAGGAACCGCTTGTTAGAAATTTTGTTGTACCTATATATGGTATAAGTAAAAACTGTATATAATCTAGAAGGTTCTAGGGTCCTTGGAGTTCTTGTAATCTCGGTTGACAGGCTTTTTAAGATAGATCCTAATCTATGTATAATTGGTAACTTGAGGATCAATCTGAACAGCCTAACAACTGAATCCTCTTGTACCCTATGCAGAGGCATGCGCTTCAAGCCATCTTTTATGGTATTCGGAGTCAATTCCTGTTCCACATCTTCTCCGTCATGGCTAGCTCCAACTCCACCAATGTGGGCCCACGCTCATCCTAGTTGCTGACAATCTTCATCACGGGAACATCCTGATATGGCGCGCCCAGACCATAGTCACCATCTGTGGCGCTCAGCTGGTCGTTTTTCTTTCTGAAGATGTTGTCCTCTGTGCTCATGGCGTCCTCGGTGCTGGACTTGTGGTTGTCAGAATTTACGTTGGTCTTGACTGCCTCTCTAGTTAGTTGATTTAGCTGTGTCGATTGCTTGTTCGGGCCAAGCACCCATTATCTCTTCCTTCACCGATTAAGGCATCATGTTCACCCCATCTTGGGTTGCGTGCATGTGTTATACCCCACTTGTACTCATTCTCTTTTCTTCTACCAATGAAAGATACGTAAGCTTTGCGTATTTGCGGAAAAATAAATTATGTTCCCATAGTCTATTATTGTCCAATATTTTCAAAGATAACGAGAGTTCCGTATGTTGCTATTTACAGTCTAAAAACACCACCCCCATCCCACGTGTCGTCTCCAAAGGCAACACGAGAGGATCACAGATCCAGTGCTGCCACTACTCTCCTCGTCCTCAGGGCCGGCCCTGGGCCAGGGCAGCAGGGGCGACGGCCTGGGGCCCCGCCAGACTAGGGGCCCCGACCCAGGCCACATATACGTATGAAAGACTTGGGTAGAGTCGTAAAAGACCAAACCAAAAAAGACCTGAGAGGCCCATCCGTGATATGTAGATTAGAAGCCCAAAGAACACACACACACACACATAGCTGAATCCGTTCCAGAATACGGATCTGCTGTACGTGTGTATACCTGTTTGCGCGGAGCCGTGGCTGTTGGATTTTTGTTTTTGTTTAAGGGAATGACCTTTTCCGTGGCTGTTAGTTTGATTGCTTCTTCAATTCTAGCAATCTTGGCTCGCTCAGGGTCCATGGCATCGTTTCCCGTCACACACGAGCGGGCGAACGCCGTGCAACTCTGCATTGTTAATCTGGTTGATGGTAATTAAGTTGTATTGTTGTTCTCGTTTTTATAACACTTGCACTCTTGAAGGAAATAGCTGGTCTTGGTCGCATGTTTATCAAAAAAAAGCTGGTCTTGGTCGCATGGTCTCGATGTTTTGGACTTGGATAGCTGCAGAGTACCGGCAATGCTACACGTACAAACGATTTACAGGCTTTTACAGGATGGTTAACCTTGATTGGTCAATAGGTGAGCGGGGCGGCCCACCCCCCTGAAAATCAGGGGGGGAAAGGTTTGTGATTGGTTGTTAGATGGAAGGAGCGTGTAAAAGCGTGTAAGTCTTTGTATGTCTAGCATTTTTGGTAGAGTACACCACCGTAGGGACACACATTATTGCTGCTAAATTAATCCAAAGTTGAGGTGTGCTCTTTTTTGTTTTTACAAACATATTGCCTAATTTTTTTATCTAATTCCATGAAAAGGAAAAAGAGAAAATGAACACACACCACAACCTATCATTATCAGATACAACCTCGGTTTCAAATTACTTGTCTACCTAGATACATCCCTATCTAGACAAATTTAAGACAAGTAATTTGAAACGGGTACAATTTACAAAAGAAAACATATCATAGTTTATGGCTTTACAAGAATTGTACCATATCAAAGTATGGAATTCCTTTTTTTTCTCCACTGCAGCCACTGGGCGGCTGGGCCAACTCATGGAGTCCGCCCTGGGGCCCTCGAAACTCCAGGGCCGGCGCAGCTTGTCCTCACGCCTTCCCACGCCGTCGGCTGAGCTTGGACTGCGAATGGCGATCGCGGGGATCCTCTGCTTAATCGCGTCGGGATCCCTAGTGGGGGAGGCTCGTCCCATCCAATGGTGCGGTGCAGCGGTTTGGCTTCCTGGAAGGGCCTCCGACGGCTAGTGGCCATGGTGCTTCGTGGATCTGGAGCGGCGGCCCATTGGCTCCTACTCGGCGCATCAGGGTGGGGTGGCATTCCACCGCTTCCTATCTCTGTCTGCTCTTCCCCATCTGAGATGGCTAAGCGCAGCCGATGGTGGTCGCCACGTCGGTACGGCAGCGGTGGGCGCTGGATATGGCCATTTTCGCTCGGTTTTGACCTGACTCGTCTGCAATGGCTTGTGATGAGGGAGGCGGTGGCTTTGCACGAAGGTGGCGTGTTCGCCACAATGAAGGTGTGCGGACCAGTGGAGCGGTCTGCATGGGGGTGGTGGTTGTTCCAGGCGTAGACCTTGCCGATGTTTCATGGCCAGCGGCGATGGCGACCGTGGGCATCGCTATCCTTCTTGGTGGCGTCGGCGAGGAGATTTATGCTTCCTCAACTCTTGGTTCAAGGTCTCCGGACGAAAGCCATGATCCTATTGTAGGTTTGGGTGGGCGGAGTCTCCAATGTCTTATTCCCTCTTTGAGGCTCCATCTTTGAGATCTTGGTCCCCTTTGTGCTACGTGCAGGTTGGATGTGCACGACATCGCGCCCAACTGGCGGTGCGATTGGTGTGGCGTTGCGGCTCATGTGGCAACGATGATGATGGCAAGTGGAGCCGGATCATGACATGTTCTTCGTCGTCAACCGTTCGGAACGTCCCCGAGCCTGAAATTGGGATTTTAAGCAATCCACTCCAAGATAGAGCAGACCGCTAGCGGTTGAACAGCGCACTTGTTTACAGGTACCTTTAGTCAAACTTTTTACAACATTGAGTATGAATATCATCGTAGTCATCCAGACTGGAAATTTGGAAATGGTTTGGTTTGTATTGAATCATATTTATACGGAATTAATAAGCTCCGAACGTACCGTTTTTTAGATTCTCAGTCCGAACGCCTTCTCTACCGTTTGATTTTTCGCACGAATCCTGGAGCACCAAAAATCGCCACGTCGGCGAAGAAGCTCGTTCGGCATGAAAGACAGCTGTCCCGAACGCCGCCCCACTCCTCTGTCTCTATCCTTTTCTCCTCCTACATTCCTTTCTTCTCCATGATGCCTGCAACCACGCCCATACGGGGTGGCGAGCTGCTCGTTGTGCACCGTCGCCACACCAGGCGTCCATGATGCCTGCAACCACGCCGGAGCTCCCGTCGATTCGCCTCCAACCCAGGCAGCAGCCGACGCCTTCCTCTCGCCGAGATCTGGTCGTCCCCGCGTCGCCGTACGCCGGAGCGCTGCGACCGCTCACTGGTGAATCCATTGCGCTCTTCTCTTTCCTTCTCCTCCTTCTTCCTCATCTACATGCCCTGCGGCCAGGGATGGCTCACGCCAATGCTCGGCTCGGCGCCAGACTCTCCACGCCTGGCGGCCAGGACAGCTCTGCTCCGCGCGCTGCGGGCAGCATCTGCACTAGGGCGTGTTGACCGTCGGCGTTGTGGTGCCAGCGGCCACAGCCGCAGACCATGCCCTCGGTCACGTTCCTACTCTACAGCAGTACCAGCAAGACGAGCAATCAGGATGCGTCGCCGCCGTGCCCACAGCTTGTTCCTCGCAGCGACCCCGTGACCCGTGACTTCCGCCACATCAATTAGGAAAGCATTTTCAAGGCGAGCAATGCTTCATTCCCAATGTCATTCGTTGTCAATGCTTCACAATTCATCCCGTGCCTGAATGCCTGAATTTTACCAACAACTGAAGCATGAACGCCTGAAATTATCAACATACTATTTGTTGTCTCTAAAAATCATGTCAATGATTCACAACACTTACGGTTTATGTATTCTACAGATTTAATGCAAGCGTTGGCATTGATTCTAGATTCCCTTTTTGTTTAATTTTTTCTGAATGTTAAGAACATTCACAGCTTGTGACATGCCCTTTTGTTTGGGTTTTTTCCATGTTGTTAACACTGTGAGACCCCTTTTTCAAAATTACTGCAATTTTTGCCATGATGTTTATATATACTTGCTATGGCAAAAAACTCTGTCCAATTTAGATGTGGGCAGTAGGCTTATTTTCTTTCTTTTTGCCCTTGATGATATGTGATAGTAAATGGGGGCAATGGCAAATTTTAGTAAAGTTTTGTTCAAGCCCATGGAAATTTTCTCAACAAATGTGTTCTTTCATCATGGAAATTTTACAGAGTCTTGTTTCTATTTGTAGCTGTCACATGGCAAGTGCTTGGAGGTTCCTCTTCTGTCTCATGACAAAGTATTACCATGCTTTTACCCAACACAATGGCAAATTTTAATTGCCATGATCACATGACAATTGAAAAAATGGCATGTCTCCACTTTTTGCAAAGGCAAATGTAGTTTTCAATGAAGGATGGCAATTTAAGTCCATGGCTGAAAATTGAGGCAGAGATGAGATGGATTTTTTTAGTTTGGTCACACTTTGTTGGTGGAGTAGATGCATCAAAGATTCACAGTGTATATGGGGAAGTAGTTGTTTTGTTCATGGTGTTTTTGATGGGGTTTTTCCTCTGATCTAAACATTTATATGGGAATTAGTTGTTTTGTTCCCTGGAACGGCTGTCCATTGCTTTTAATTTGTCTATAATGTGATATTGCCATGGCAATTCTTTAACATGTCGTCCTATGGGTAGCTCAAGATCGAGTTTGCCATGCAAAACTTTAAGATGTGTTGTTTTTCTGCCATTATTTGCAAACTTAAGATGTATTGACATGGGAAACTTAATTTGAGTTTTTTTTTCATGGCCACTATACATGCGTATTTACAAGCATTCTTCTAGGAAAGTCACACTTTTTGTCTAGATAGCATGGCAAGTTTTTTAGGACAAGATGAATTATTTTGTGTCCTAAACTGGCCATGGCAAATTTAGTTCGTAGATCATGGCAAATTTTAGCATGGCAATGTTTAAAGTGATTTTGCCACGGAAAACATAGTAGATGTCTGACGGTAAATTCAGTTTAATGCCCATGGCAAGTATCTTTTTTCAAGATGATGACAACTTTTTTTTAGCATGGCAATTTTTAAAGTGATTTTGCCATGGAAAATTCACTAGATATCCCACGGCAAATTCAGTTTAATGCCTATGGCAAGTTTATTTTTTCTAGACAATGTCAACTTTTCTTTTACCATGGCAATTTTCTAAAGTGAATTTGCCATGGCAAATTCACTAGATGTCCCATGGCAAATTCAATTTAATGCCCATGGCAAGTTTCTTTTTTTTCAAGACAATGTCAACTTTTTTTTACCATGGCAATTTTTAAAGTGATTTTGTCATGGCAAATTCACCAGATGTCCCACGGCAAATTCAGTTTAATTCCCATGGCAAGTTTCTTTTTCAAGATGATGTTATTATTTTTTACCACAGCAAATTCACTAGATGTCCGACAGCAAATTCAGTTTAATGCCCATGGCAAGTTTCTTTTTTTTGAAGATGATGCCAATTTTTTTTACCATCGCAATTTTTTAAAGTGATTTTGCCATGGTAAATTCACTAGATGTCCCACGGAAAATTCAGTTTAATGCCCATGGCGAATTCCTTTTTTCAAGACAATGTCGGCATTTTTTCATGGTAATTTTAAACTAATTTTTTCATGGCAAATTCACTAGATGTCCCATGATAAATTCAGTTTAATGCCCATGGCAAGTTTCTTTTTTCAAGACGATGTCAACTATTTTTTTACCAGGGCAAATTCACTAGATGCCCCACGACTAATTTAGTTTAATGCTCGCGGCAAGATTCTTTTTTTAGGACGATGTGAGAAAGAATACAATTTTTAACTAAGGAATCGCATTGTTGCATTCTTATTCATGTATGATTTTTTGGTATTATATTAGATGGGAAATTAGTCCTGTATATTACATGAAAAAAGTACTTACTGCATATGGTGTTTTGTTATTTTTCTATTTTTGTACACATAGTAGGTTTTAGGCATTTTCATGTTTGTTTTATTTTTTTGTAAACAAATATCGTTTTTGCCGATAGCATTTTTGCTTGGTTAAAGATAGATGGCAATTTCTGGTTTGCATCACTGGGATTTTTTAGTTCTCAATTTTCTTCTTTTAATGGCAGTTTTTTTTTCATAATATGGCAAAACCTGAGCCTTCTTTTTTCACAGATAATTTTTTTTTATTCGTAGTACAAACTGGGCCATACTAGGCTTTCTTTTCTTTGTTATAGTCATAAGGCCGAACAGAAGTTATGTTGGGTGGGGGGAGGGCGTTCGGGCTGGGACTCGTCTCATCCCGAACGAATTTGTTCGGTTGCTGCCCACCCCGTCACCGAACAAATCGTTCGATCTGGCGAGCCACGAGGCCGAACGTTCGGCCTTTATCGAGGTCCTATTTATATAACACTATCCCTGTTCCTTAATATAGGTTTTTTTTTAAGATTTCAATATGAACTATATACGAAGCAAAATGAGTGAACCTACACTCTAAAACACATCTATATACATCCACATGTACTTCACATTAAAATATCTAAAAAGGCATATGTATTATTTTGCGGGAAAAAAGACATATATTTAGAAACGGATGGAGTTTTTTTTATGTATTCTATGTATATTGCAGTAGAGGACACTGGCCAAAAGTTAAACATCGTGCACAAAACGTTCCCTATCTGTATGACGGGTAGGGGGTAATTATAGCTAGTTTTATGGATGGATCGGTCTCACACCTAGCATACGTACTGTTACTTGCTAGTTGTACTACGATAGAGATGGGTTGGATCTCATCTCGTGTGGATGATGATTGACGCGGGAGAGGGTGGAGGGCCAGCCTGCATGGTGCAGCACGCGTGGCACGTGATGGAAAAATGCCTGCCTGATGCGATGTAGTGCCGTCTCCCCCACTGAAAACTGTCTGCCGGCGACGCTGTCAACCGAGATACATATGTGGACGCCGGCCGGATTGTGTGAAAACTACGCACCGGCAGAGACCGACGGATCACCTAAGATCCACGAGAACCTTCTATGCGTGCAACTGAGAAATAGTTGTGGTGCCTAGCTGGACTCATTTGCTTTGTTGAATATTATAGTAAAAAAGGTTATGTGCATCCTTCGATGCAGAGGCCGAAAGGATTTTTTCTTTTTTAAAGAAAAGAAAAAAAACCGGATCCGTTTGGGTTCATTCCTTTGACACGCACGTACGTATGTACAAGTACCATCAGAGCAATGACCAATGCATACCCTAAGGGTGATGCCCTGCAGGTCATGTAGGATGTGATATCAGAAAAAAGTAGGTTCGGATGGTGTAACGGGATCCTCGGCAGAAGGCGGGTGCTTGAGGAGAAAAAAATGTGATCTGACGCATAAAGTTAGAGAAGTTAAAGTGAAGAGAAGGGATGCATGTGTAGTGAGAGTCTATTTTCTATTCTTTGATAAGGTTCACTAGTAGTAGTTTATATTGGGGAGAAAAAAAATCAATGCCTTAAGTTACTTTTTATGATGAGGCATCTGTATCCATATGCCATCATTGTACATGTCAAGTGGCAAAGTCCATATGTCAGTGTGGGTGGGCTGGTGCAGATGACAACACTACACGCCCACTGTCTACCTAATTTAGCAAGAATGCAAGATACATCATTGTTTTCTCATTTAGGATAGGAAAAGGTGGCTAGCCACATACTCCCTCCCTTCCATCTGAAGTATGTTAATGCTTCAACTTTTCGTTAAGCCTTCATGCTTTCACAAGTTGATTTCAGTTCCTTCTCTGACGCAGAGGATTATGCTTCGACTTTTCGTTAAGCCTCCATGCTTTCACAAGTTGATTTCGGTTCTTTCTCTGATGCAGAGGCCGGGGTAATCTTTAAAAAATGTTCCTTCTCTGAAGACGTGGATGCCCGGAAGCGAGTGATCTCAAAATGGCAATCGATAGCCGATCCGCAGAAGGCGCATGCGGGAGAGGACTCAGCAGGAGGCCGGTTCAGCATGCAGCATGCATGCACGTGTGTGCCACTCGAGGGAATAGTGTGCACTGCAGCTGCTGATGTGGATGTACAGCCGGACTGCCCTCTCCCTCTCCCACTGAAACTGTCGACGGCGATGCTGGCAATGCATCCGGGCATCCGGCGGCTACCTATGGCCGGACGCCGGCCGGGGAAGCCGCACATTTTCCCGGTTGCATTTGACCCGCGAGCTTATGTGGGTTTTGTTTTTCTTTTCTGGAACACTCATATGAGTTTGCTTAAAAGGTGTACCACGATCGACGAGAACCTTCCATGCATGCATGGGAAATAAATAAATAAAAGGACTAACATATCATGCAGATCAGTCGACCGAGAAAAAGGTGCAGTGCTGGGTTTGTTCCTTGACACGTATACCATCAGCAAAAGCGCTCCACTTTGCCGTTTTCGGTGCTCCACTCCACTCTTGCATATCGGCAGTTGTGGGTAGGTGTACGTGACTAGCGCAACTACCATGGATATCATCTTTTCCCAGAGAAAGCAAGCCAGATATTATCCTTCTCGCCACCATCACGTAAGGCAACTAAACATGGCAATGTCCTTCAAAGGGCTGTGTGCACTATTTATCATTCAATGTACGCCTTGGTCTACCAAAGATTAATTAGCTGTTTTGATTACTGACAATAAGATTTCTAAAAATACAACTCAGATCAACAATTCCTCTTGTTACGGTACATATACTTATAAGATCCCAAAGAAATCACACATTGTGAATTTTATTTTAATTTCTGAGAAGTTTCACAAATATGATTTCGATTGATTGTTTTGCAAAGATATTTAGAGTAGAAGCTTTAAAAATACGCAAAGAGGAAGGCCATGTATGTAAAGTACCTGAATGGCGCGGGTGCCTAGAATATGTGCGCTAGCTACGTGTCGTGTGTGCTACAAGATACATCATGCAACGTACAACGGTACGAACGATCGAGACAAACCTAAGCATATGTGCTTCTTCCATTTTTCTCCGGAAGTGTCGTGGACAGCGGCTTCTCATTATAAAAAGCAAAAAATATATTCTACTTTCGTTTTTATATATTACCCTACTGCCCTACATGACTTTAGATAGGTATTTTTTTCCCCATTGGGCCAACTTGGCTCGTAAAGTATATGAGATCAATGCCTTTTGCATCTCCATTTCAACAAACCACATTTGATTTGATTGATTAATTCATGTGCTGCCACCACTCTGAGTAAACAACAAATCAAAACCTTAATGAAGATGCAAAGTACATATCAAGATAACAGGGGAATATGTCAGTTGTTTATGGAGGCCTTATTCCAAGCACTTTGTTTATGTACACTTGCTTCGGTTTTTGTTGCTTAGCTGCGTCACATATATTCCATCCCTCCTACTCAATTCCTTTGCCATTTAAATGTAGTAGTTCAACAATTAATGAAACCCGTAATCGATTCATTCATTAGTTAACCAGCCACATGGCATGCCTTTTTGTGGGCTAGTTATGATGTGATTGTATATATCCATTTTTGCAAAAGATATTGTTTGAACTAACCAGCAAATGCCAACTGTTCAACTGATAAATTTAACCATCGATTAAGAATTTCATTGTTGACACTAGTAGTTATAGTCCGTCACTAAGCAATAATTATAGTATGAAAATTTAAATCACATCCTTATTGTGCTTTGTACAGGCAACATCCAGGACATACTCTTGGGTGACATGCATTTAAATCATATCCTTAATCAGCAGCAGTGCTTCCCACTTTTTCCCTCCCATTTTTGTCGTTCTTGGCCGATGGCAAACATGCGTATGATCAGTACGTGTTGGTGTAGGTGACAGCACTGCATGCGCACTAGCTACTTAATTAAGCAAGTTATCATCTCCTCCGGCCCCATGCATCTAGGAAAACCTAGGAAGCATGGTAGTGATCCTCAAAAGGGCAGTTTGCGTTGCTACAGTGTGCTCATATGATCCAAGCAAAATCGCCATTCATGAAAGTTGCTACCTTTTCCCAAAAAGTTTCACACGTGCGATTTAAATTTATAAACTGTTTTGCAATTATAACCGAAGCTTTAAGATAAATGAAAATAAAATGCACTAGGATGATGTGTGATCATAGGAATATGTGCACCAACTATGTGTCAACTGTGGTGCAAGATGCCCCGTGAAACAGACAAGGGTACCATCGATCGAGACAAACCCAAGCATATGTGCCTCTTCTATTTCTTTCTCCGAAAGTGCAGAGGATAACGTCTTTTAGTATAAAAAGCAAAACATATATTCTCCATTCGTTCCTAAATGATGTCCTACTGCACTAAATAACTTTAGATACGTAGGCATGTATTATTCTCCGGTTGGGCAACTTGATTCATAAAGTATATGAGATCGACGCCTTGCATTTCCTTTCCCAACAAATCATATTTGATTTAATTGATTAACCATGACTCCAAGCAAGAAACAAGTGATCAAACCCTTATTTAAGATGTGAAGCACTATCAAGATAACCGAGGAATATTTCAGTTGTTTATGTGTGTCTTATACCAATCACATTATTTATGTAGACTTGTTTCGGTTTTCGTTGCTTGTTGCGTCACAGATTTTCCTACCCTCATACACAATTCCTTTGCCCTATAAATTTATAGTTTGATAGTTAATTAAACCCATTAATTTATCCAATCATTATTTAACCGGCCAAGTGATAATTTTTTGATGCATTTACTATATCAAACTACCAATTTATTTCATCCAATTGTTAACTCATTAAACCCATGAATGTACTAATTAAAACCACTAAACATAGTACAAAAGATATTATTTCCACTGACCAGCAAATGCCAGTTGCCCAACTGATAAATTTAACCATCGATTAGGATTATCATTGTCGAGATGGGTAGTTGTAGCCTGTGACTAAGCGATTAATGTAGTATGGAAAATTTAAATCATATCCTTAGTATGCTTTGTACAAGCAACATCCAAGACATAGTTTAGTGTAGCATTCATTTTCTTAATTATCATCACGTACGATTGTGCTAGTAGTTAGCTATGGCTAAATTGATGAATTAGGCAGAAAGGTACTTTGATCGTTTTGAACTTTTTCCATCTCACAACCAGGGTTTGGAATGAAATATTAATCAAATTAATATTGTATCCAACATGCAGTTGTGAATATATTTTTATATTTTCAATCACACTCTAGACTGAAAAGATTATGACGTATTCTAGACATAAATTTACACACACAACCTATGTGCCTCCATTAAATCCAAATATTCATAATACGGCAAACAATTAAAGTTCACAAACTTCAAAAATTAAATTCTACATGACTTTAATGCACCAATTTAATGTAAAATATTAAAAGTCAAGTAATTATTGGTAATACAACTACTAAATAACTTCAATCTTGATGGTTGGAAGATTGTTATCATGATGGAACTAGGATTTGAAGCATATACTCCTACAAGCAAAATATCTTCACCCGGTGTCTGTTGTTGTCCATAGTATGCAATATATTTAAAAGGTAGGAAGAGTCGTTAAGATGCAGGTGCTATTTTTAATCCATGTCATGTTTGTTTACCCTTAATTACTATGCATAGTACCTAATTTCGTGTATATTGGTTAGCAAGAACACAAGGACCAACACAAAGTGCTATCGAGATAACTTTTTTTCCGGAAAGACTAGCCTCTGCATCATTGTGATACACACAACCATTGCTATTAATTATTAGCCAGAGTACACAACAAAGGCAACTATGGCAGAACCATTACAAGAAAAAGAATAAAACACTAAGTAGACTTCTTTCGTAGCAATGTCTTCAAGGAGGGGTACACGTCATCACGCCGTCGTCGCCACATCAGACATAGATAGATGAATAAACAACCAAATTATCCAATTTCAATTTCCAATGGAGTGGGTGGTGATGATGGTTGATGCCTATGCAGCTAGACACCATGAAATCTTTTTTTCCTGCCGCCAGTATTACCTGAAACGCGATATGTATTAACTTAATCTTGCTTGATATGTACTTATTTAATCTATACATGATGAAATAAGACTTTACTACTATGACCAACCCAAATTAATCTCGTCCTTGGACAACTGCCAAAAGCTCTGGAAGCCTTTAATTTGCGTGAAGGAAAGACACACATGTGTGCATGCATAAGATATTTATCCATTGATGATAGCCTTAATCATTGGGCCATGTCCTAATCATGTACTAGCATTAGTGGCATTGTTAACTTGATCCTAAACCCTATCCAAGCCTTAATCTAATCCCTCTATTTGGCCAATGATATGATGCCGCCCCTTGCTTAGGATATCAATTAACGTGTTGGCTCTTGCACTATGTCCACTGGCATGTGGGCCTCGTTGTTTTGATCTTTTCGTTGAAAGAGGAGTTTTGACTCATGATGGGGTGAGCCAAGTTGCGTGCCAATAAGATGCGTTGAACGGGATATACAAAGTCAAGATATGTGTAGCACTAGAAGCAAGCTAGCAGTCAAACAACAACATGCACGTACCTAGTCCTAGATGCGTGTATCTTCACAGAAAGAAAAAATTCTTCGGGGAGTACTATCACAAATGGTCCCGTGTTAGTTTTCAAACCACGATATGATTTACCATTGTAGCTAGGCTGCCAAAATTTTGGCATGCCAACGTTTTTTTTATCAACTTTGTTTCATTTTTCTTGCCAACATCGATTAAACAGGGGCAACAAACATATTTGCTAACCAAAGTTTTGAGGGGTTGGCTAATACTCAAATCAACAAACTGATTAACCTTGCAAGAATATAGACGGGCTTAGGCGGCAACTCCCAAGATAAACAAATAAAATATTTGGTCATGTTGATCTAGACAGGAGCTACTTATCAGATACTCCCTTCCTAAGCTAATATAAGATTGTTTAAATCACTAAAGTAGTGATCTAAACATTCTTATATTATTTTATAGAGGGAGTACATTACAGTAAATCTGGGCTCATCTAAATTTGTGGCAGTACAGTCACAGCCAGTTAATTGATAACATAAAGTCCTAATCCCATCATTGAGTAGTTAATCCCGCTAGTTTTCGCATAAAGGGTACAAAAGTTGGGCCAACAGTTGATCAATTGATGACACTGCACCGATGATGTATGATCAATCGGTCGACAACAACCCTCCATGCTATGTACAGATTGATTGCTTGTTGATAGATACTTAAGTACCATAAGCAAAAGTGATGTATGTACATACTTTTGCCGTTTAATTTCCAACGGTGTAGGTCGGTACAGGTTACACTACTGCATGCGCACTTGCTACCTATCATGTTTTTCGATCGAGGCCAGAAAAGTTATGAGCCAGATCGATATTCTTTGCCTGCACTATCATGTTTCTGCTCCCTCCGGTTCCAGAACAAGTGAATTTTAAAAAATTGGTGTAGTTTTGACATGTCATTTCTACCACGGTATAAGCATATGAAGTTCTCAAAAATGGCAAAGTTTTAAAATTTGGACCGGGGATATGTCAATAAAACCACTTGTTTATAGACAGAAGGAAGTACATTATAGCAATCTTCACTACTTATAGAAGGGTGAGTTTAATGGATCCAAATAATCTCCACCATCGAGAGGCCTTGATCTAACGTTCAATATTGCTCTAATGATGCATGATGTGCTCAAAACATTTAGCGCCCAGTGCTCTGTAATTACTGGACCGTTACTAACGTAATTACTAGCTTGCAACATTTGGATTAATTTCTTGACACATATGTACAATTAGCAAAAGTGTTCGCTCCACTTTAGATGTTTTCGGTTGGTGGCAATATCAGTATATCAGTGTAGTTGTCTAGGCTGGTGCAAATGACAGCACTACATGCGCACTAGCTACCAGATTAAGCAAGATATCATCCTTTTTTTTCCCTTCTAGGAAAAGGTAGCTACCCAGATATCATAGTATATATGCCCTTTCCACCAAATAGCCAAACATGGAAGTGATCTTGAAAAGGGTTGTGCATGCTTATTATTATTTTTATATTACTAAAATGTACTTACTCCTTGGTCCCTCAAAGTTCAATTCTTCATTTATCATTGACATGATCCTCGAAAAGTAACTTTGGTCAACAATTTGTGTTGCTACAATATACTATCATGTTCTTTTTCTGTGGAATTTGTACACGATGTTCACGAAGGTTAGTCGTACTTTTTTTCAAAAAGTTTCACATGTACGATTTAAATTGATTGTTTTGCAAAAGTACTCATGGTCAATTTTGTTTAAAAAAAGTGAAGAGAGAAAAAGGTTGTGTGCTTACGTGGATGGTGCCCACACCTTGGAATATGTGCACCATCTATGTGTCGTGTCTACTGCAAGATGCCCCATGAAATGGACAAGGGTATGATCGATCGAGGCAAACCTGCACATATGTGCCTTTTCCATTTCTTTCTCCGGAAGTGTAGCGGATAGCGTCTTTTCAATATAAAAGCCAAAAAATACTCTTCTTTCTTTTATAAATATTGCCCTACATAATTGTAGATATGAATTATTCTCCAGATGGGGCAACTTTACCCATAAAGTATATGAGATCGAGGCTTTTGCACCTCCCTTCCTAACAAATCACATTGATTGGTCCTGGTGACGCCACCACCCCAAGCAAACAACAGATCACAATCTTAATTAAGATACCAAGCACATAGCAAGATATCGAAGGAATATTTAAATATGAAAACCATTTTTAGATCAAAAGGCCTCCCGTTCCGTTTACTTGAAATGAGGAGTTTCTCACTTATACAAGGATTAATGACTGCATGGTCAGCAACAGCATGGACAAAAACTGGGTTAGTCCCTCAAAAATTAACAATGACCACATACAATCATTGAGCATTGTACGGGCCAGAGTTATACATTTGCCAAACCATCTGAACGGGCCACGGATAGGTTATCAAAACCTTAATAAAACAATCATTATACATTCTAACTTTGAATTTCTTAAACATGTTAGAAGCCAAGCAAAATTAAATCATGGGCATTCTAATAAGCGAGTTGAGTTCATTGAGTTTTTCACTTATGACAGCATATATCCGGGCATCCGACTGGCACCATGACCCGATGAACGCGTGGATTGCATGTGTACGTATAGTCCTATGCTGGCGTTGCTGCAAGCCGAATATATTTTTGGGTTGCATTTTGTGGATCATGCAGATAACTAGGCTGAGGAAAAAGTGTGACGTATTGGGATAGTTTCTTGACGCGTACCATTGGCAAAAGTGCTCCACTTTTGCCGTTTTCGATTGGTGCTCCACTCTTGCGTACTACCAACAGTGTGGTGTGGGTGCATGCGACACCACTGCATGCGCACTAGCTCGGCTACCATGGATATCACCTTCTTTCCTGTAAAAAGCAATCCAAATATTATGCTTTTCCGCCACTATCACACAGCGTAACCAAACAAGGCAATGATCTTCAAATGGTTGTGTGCGTGCACTATTTTATTATTGAATACACTCCTGGGTTTCCCAAAGCTTGCTTGTTGTTTCGATCATTGACATGATCTTCAAAGCGCAACCTTTTCCAAATAAACTTCGCTGTTACAGCATGTACACTTCTAAGAACCGAACAAAATCGCACGCCACCAAAGTTACTTTCTCCCGAGAAGTTTCACATGAAACATGTAAGTCAGTTGAGTTGCAAAGATATTTACAATTGATGCTTTAAAAAGAAGTGAACAGTGACCACTTATGCAAAGTACTTACCTGGATGATGCACGCCTGGAACACGTGAACCAGCTATGTGTTAAGTGTGCTGGTGGATGCCCCATGAAACGGACAAGGGTATGATCCATCCAGAAAACACCCAAGCATATGTGTGCCTTTTCTTCAAACGTGCAGTGAATAGCGCCTTCTCGATACAAAGGCGAAAAAGATATTCTCGTTTCGTTTGTAAATATTGCCCTACTGCCCTACAAAACTTTAGATAGGTAGACATGTATTATTCTTTGAAAATGGGGCAACTTGACCTGTAAAATGTATGAGATCGATGCCTCTTGCATCTCCCTTTCCTAACTAATCATATTTTATTTGATTGATTAACAGGCAATGCTGCCGCCACCCCAAGTACGCAACAACAATTCAAAATATTAATTAAGATTCCAAGTACGTTGCAAGATAACAAAGGAATATTTGAGCTATCTGTGCTCCAAGCACTTTGTTTTATGTATACTTATTTCTAGTTTGTTTCATGCGTCGCGTATATTCCTTTCTCCTACTCAATTCTTCTAGCCTTAACATACAATTAAATAATCAATCAATCCGTTTATCCTACTCAATTCCTTTCGCCTTAAGATACAACTAAACAATTAATTAGTTTGTGTCTCTTAGTCAATTCATCTGGCCTTTAGATACAATTAAATAATTCGTTAAACCATTAAGTTTCTAGCTATTTTATGATTGTATATGTGTATGCTTCCACTAATTAGTTGTTCAACAAGAGGTGGATGGACAGCCGAGGAAGTTAGTTTAACCGTTCATATAGTAACATTGTCGTAGCGGCGGGTTGCTATAGTTCGTAAGTAACTAAGCAATTACTTTAGTACTATCGGAAAATTAAAATCGTCTCATTATTCTGCTACTAAAGTACTCCCTCCGTCCCAAAATAAGTGACTCAACTTTGTACTAACTTTATTACAAAGTTAGTACAAACTTGGGTCACTTATTTTGGGACTAAGGGAGTAATATCCATAGACGTACAATTACGTGGAATCTATTTTTTTTCTTAATTATCATCATGTATGGTTGTTCTAGCAAGTTGAAATTTTTTCACAAATTTTGGGCGTCCGAGAGGAATACTCATAAGACAGCAAGTACACAAACTTCAAATTAATGTATGCATGACTTTAATGCATTGATTGAATTAAATATTAGAAGATACACCTATAACCAATGGTAATACAACTAGTGAAACAACATGTCAATCTAGATGGTTGGAATTATTTCCACGATAGAATCTATTGGGGGTCCGAAGCATATACTAACACTAGCAAAAATATCTTCACCCAATGTCCGTTGTTGTCCATACTCTACAATATTTTATAAGTCTAAGAAGAGTCGCTAAGATGCGAGTACGATTTTAAATTTTGCCTCATTGTTTTTCCCCTTAATGACTATGCTCGCCTAATTTAGTGCAGAGTAACACAAGGACCAACACGAGTCATCAAGAGACACATGAAGAACCGGTCCAATTGTCTAAATTCATTCAAGATGGGTAGTTATGCATGAGCTATGATGATCGATGCATAAGCGCCATAAAATGTTTGCTCCTGATCTTTTTTATTCTTCTTCTACATAACTCGTAAGCAATATGCAAATAGTTAATATTGCTTGTTGATGAACCATAAGCTTTCTTAATCAGGTTGGCGTGGTGTGCCATGATTTTGGTACTATATATGTGCAATCCAAATTAATTTTCTCCTTCGACAAGGGAGAGAAGATACAAATGTGTGGCATTGTTAACTTCATCCTAAACCCTATCTAACCTTAATTTAATCGACCAATCCCTCTGTTGGCCCATATATGATGTGGACCTTTGTTTGGAATACCAATTATCTTGTTACCTCTTGTCCTACGTCCACTAGCATGTGGGCCCCATGGTTCTAATCTTTTCGTTGAAAGAGGAGTTTTGACTCATGATGGGGTGTGGCAAGTTGACCCAATAGCATGCATCGAACGGGATAAACAAAGTGAGATATGCATGGTATATTAGAAACGGGCTAGTTGTCAAACAACAGGATGCGCGTAACTAGTCATAGATGCGTGTATCTTCACACAAAGGAAAATTGTTTGGGGTGGGGGTGGGGGGGTGGGGGGGGGGGGGTACTATCATAGATTGTCTCGTATTAGTTTTTAGGCCGCGATATGATTTACCGTTGTAGGTAGGTTGCCAAATTTTTGGCAATGCCAATGCTCTTTTTTCAATTTTAGTCCATTTTTCTTACCAACATTGGCTAATCATGGGCAGCCAAAACATCAACCAAAAAAATTGCTAGCCAAAGTTTTAAAGGGTTGGCTTAGACTCAAATCAAACACACTGATTAACCTTGGAAGGATGGATGGTATGAGTATGACCACTAGGCTTGAGTGGCATCTCCGAGGATAAACAAATAAAAAATACCATTGAATACTTATTTTCAAATATGAATTAAATGGTTTAGATTTTGTGGCATAAAAGACATGTTTCTTTGGTCAACAATGATCTAGAGATATGCATAATCCTTAAACTAGAAGAGTGGACGCATGTTTTTTACCCGTCATTTCTACAATAGTATACATGTTAAATTCTAAAATTAGCAAAGGTTTGTAAGTTTGACTAGAGATATGTCAATAATGTTGCTTAGGTATGAACATGAGGAAGTACATGACAATAATCATCAAAGTAGATAGCGCGCAACTTAGTCACATTTCTCTCAAGATGTTGGAACGTTGTTGGTCTCATGATTAATAAAATCTTAATTATGATTGCAACTATAAATTTATGTTACAATATATATTATATTTGTGTAAGAAAAAAATTAAACTTTTAAATAAAAATATCCGCAAATGCAAATTCATTTGTAGTCAAAACTTTATAAGCTTGGCTCTCTCTATGTTGAAAACAGCAGCTTGTAAGGTTCGAGGGAGTATAAGAAAACACCAACACCTACCCATGATTCCAAAAGGTGCAAAAGAGAAATCTTGTATGGTGTGAGCGCTTCTGAATATGTTCACCAGCTACGTGTCATGGATGCTGCAAAATGCCTACGAAAAGGACAAAGTATGACCAATCGAAGCAGATCCAAAGAGTATTATCTCTTCCATTCTTTTTCTCCGAAAGTGCAACAGATGGTGACTTTTCTGTATAGAAAATAAAATAAAATCTTCTTCTTTTCTAAGTCCTGCCATACGTAACTTTAGATAGATATATATTTTGTGTGTGGAGCAACTTGACCCATAAAGTATATGAGATCAATGCCTTTTGATTACTCGCATTTGATTAATCCAGGTGTTGCCACCACTCTAATATAAGCAACAAATCAAGAAGTTAATTAACACAGCAATCGATGTGCAGAATCGATGCGATGTAATTACAGATTGATGAATGTTTAACTCTGAAAAAAGATCGATGAACATAATTTATTTTGGTTGATTAGTTCCTTATTCCAAGTATGTATACTTGTTTCGGTTTTGTTGCCTGTGTAAGTTTGCATATGTATTCATTTTCTCCTGCTCAATCCTTTGGCAAATTAGATTTATTTTAAGTAACCATGAACTACCAAAAGTTGGTCTAATCTGTTAGGTAGCTAACCAGCAACTAATTGCAAATTTCTTGTTGGTAGCTAACCATGCTCGCCGTTTGGTGTTTACCATCAAAGTGCCATATGTGTTTCCTAGCTAATGTTAATTGTACGCCATTGTGCACAGTGCACACATCTGCAAAAGAAATTGTCTGGGCTAATGTAAATCTTGGCGTGTAGCGCACAAGTGGCACGACGGCCAACTAAGAAATTAACCATTGATTGGAATGTCGCCGTCGTGATGGGCCAGTAACCATATAACTACTCCCTCTGTATAGAAATATAAGAGCAGCTCTTATATTTCTTTATAGAGGGATTACTTATTATAATTTAATACGGATTAAAAGCATATCATTGCATGGCTTTGTGGTTGCTAAATTCATTTTTAGAAGGAAAAAATCACCTATACTAGTTAAACTAATGAATTAGGCATAAAGTTTTATCTGCTTCGTGTTTTTTGGTTAATCTGTCATTTCGCAAAAAGCACATACATACGCACTCCTGCCAGCAAATTATCTTTGGTCTTTGGAGATGATGTCTATTGATGTCTACCGTGTATGTATTCAAAGGTAACAAAAGTGGTCCTTGAGATGCCGGCAGTATCATATCTTACAGTTCATATCATCTGTTTTGTTTTTCATTACCAAAGCATATACATAATTTAACCGCCTATCAACAACACAGTAACCAACACAAGAGGTTTATTGAGACAGACGAACAACCGATCCAAATAGCTCCCATTCCAAACTCCAATGAGATAACGGTGGCGGTGGTGATAACGACGATGACGATGGCGATTAATATAATCAACAGGCGGTAATTTACATGCCATGAGATATGAGCCACGTCCTTTTCTTCTCCTCCATTACCCTAGTTACCAAATATAGCAAGTTCCGCTTCCTTAATCTTGCTAGTTTGTCAACGATAACATCTCTTGATTAAGTCTGAGTTTATGGCGTACCGCAATTGGTTTTTTCCACGACTCGTGTCCAAACATTTCTTCCTTTGATATTGCACAAAAACTCTACATGGCTCCGACAAGGAGAATACAATTACGATTACCGTCAAGGAACATAAAAATGAATACATACATACATATATGCACGCATGAGATCTGTATCCATCCATCAATCCAAACTGTGTCGATTAATTTAGTGGATCATATGTTAATGATGGACGTATTAGTATCAGTAGTTTTAAGACCCTGATAAGTACCACACGTGCGACATGAACACACGCGAGGATGGCAACTTTCTTTTTGGATGATAAGTTTCAGTTTTTTTCTCTTTTTAGATGGCAACTTCAGTTATAAAAAACGTCAGTGTGCCGGAGTGCTTCGTGTCACACATGGGACACTTATCATTGGGTAGTTTGTTTTTGCAAATATTAGTGCAATACTACTTAACTTGGTCCTAAACCGGATCTAACAGGTTAATGAAGCCAGTGTTGGGCAGTGATATGATGTCGACACATGCTTGCTCCTGCGTCCTTTCCAACCACTTGCGCATGTGGGCCCTAGGTAGCGGGGGAAGGAGCTGTGGACATCTTTTTGTGTTGAAGGGGATGGTTTGACTCATGATGAGTGGTTGCAAGTTGACCTGCCGAATGCCAATAGGATATACAGTGCGCCTCGAACGGGATAAACAACAAATGCCGAGATAATGGAATAACGAAATGAAATTTACAATACTACCACTCATAATTTTTGGTTACTGTAATAATTGCAAATGGAAAATTCTTCCGAGGAGGGTACATGGTCCCATCTCGTGATAGTTTAGTTGCACTGTTCATCAAAGAAATTTATGACCATCGATCCGTGCAGACGGCATAACTTTTCTCTGAAAAATCCAGCACGAGGACTGACTAATTGTTTCGAGATTAGAAACATGTACGTAGTAGTAGCAATTATAAAGAAAAACAGGTCGTCACGTAAGAACGTATTCCCTCTGTCCGAAAATACTTGCCGGGAAATGCATAAAAATGAATGTATCTAGAACTAAAATACATGTAGATGCATCCATTCCTCCGACGAGTATTTCCGGACGAGGGAGTATTAGCTAGGTACAGTGCAGACTATACTTAAATACTAGCGTTGCAATGAACATAGAGCCAAGGTGCAATGAACATACTGCCGGATCGGTGTATGCTTGAAATTTATTAGGCCGGATCCAATTTTATTAGTTTTGATGCATACCTTGCCTTAGGTTTTTTTTTATTATTTCTGAGCATGTGGAATTGTCGTTCTAAAATAGATGGCATTTTAGACATATGATCTGACACAAATATGTTGGTAAAAAGGGGTAGATGAATTAATTATCAAGAAATTGATCTAATTAGAAATTGTTTGTTTAATTAGCTAGATAATTTGACAATCCATACATCTTGATGGGTTGTTAATTGACTTTGGCCACAGGTTTAATCTAGTACCTTGATGTGGCTTGACTCATGTTCAATACGTAGAAGTTTCGAGTAATACAACTGTATTTTTATCATCTCTGCGGGTGCATAACAAAAAATTTATGGCATGCAGTATAATGACCATTATGGTAATGAATAAATTCATAATTACAAGCGGACTCGGCCTAGTCCTAGTCCTCCCTGGGATCCTAGTTTAGTGGGGTGGGCGGTGTGTGGAGGGTAAAAATAATAGCCCTCTGCTGCTGCCTGCTGGATGGATCCTGGCAGGAGCTAGTTGACAGATCCTTGATCATCGAGCAGACCCAAAGGGAAAGCCAAAGCGTAAGTAAATCTGCGACAGTGCGCTACTAATATCGAATAAATCAAGTCCCAGTCCCATCATGGACTAGTAGTTAATCATGCAGGCGGGCAGGCGGTTTAGTGTACTTAATTAGTCTGGGCGGGCGGCCCTAAAAGATCCAGCAACAGCGGCGGGAGGAAGGACTAGTACTAGTACAACGGCAGCGGCAGTACTTTAGGGAGGCACATTTCACACTCACGTCGTCATTCCCTTCCGCCCGCGGCCTCCCTCCGACTCCACTCGATCCATCAGCCCAGCCGCCCCCCTCCCCCTCACGCGTCGTCGTCTTCCTCCGCGCCCGCGCCCGCGCCCGCGCTCGGGATCCCCACCCATCCCCGGCTGGTGCCCCGAATCGCGCGCGCGCGGCCGCCGCTAATCCCCGTCCTGCAGCGAACGCGGCAACCGCCCGCTCATCCCCGCCACGCTACGGTACGGCAACCTGACCCCCACCCCCCTCTCCCCGTTCGCTTACGCCTCCTCCGCGTGCCGTGGATTCATGCCAACCGCCCAACGGAACGGGGGCTCGTCGTGGCGGCCGGATTCCCCGCCCGCGCCGGTCGCGTCTCGCGGGGGCTCGTCTCCGTCGGTTTCCGTTCCATCATCCGCGACCACGGCGGGCAGGCAAAGGTAGCCAATCGTGTGTTGATTCGGTGCGGATATCGATTGATCCCCCGTGCTGGACTGGACTGGATTGGATTCGATTGGTGGCGGGCGTCGGATGAACCCCCTCCCGTCGCTTGCCTCTGTTTTAGTATTTATTTACACTAGTTTTTAACCAGTCCCTTGCCTCTGTCCCCCCTGGGGTGGGATTTGTTCGTGGATGACCACTGGTAATACGCTTTTCGGGATAATATTTCCTCGCGGATATGAACAAATATTGGTTGGTCCAGTCCGGTGATACAAGATCGGCGGTGGGCCTACGGTCCGTCCTCCACCAGTTCGCTCCATGTCTGTTCCGTCCATGGGGGTTTGTTTCCGGATGACCACTAATAATACACTTCAACGTTTTGATTCAGGCACAACCGTATGCATGATCCAATTATGGATTGCTGTGTGGGTGGGTGGGTGGCCCTACGCTCCTCCATCAGTTCGCCCTGTTTCTAGTCTAGCTATTTTTTCTGGATATATTAAGCACTGACACACTTTGATGTTTTGGGGACTTTTTGGTACGGATATAATACGATCCAATGATAGATAGATTGGTGGGTGGTGGACCTGTGATCCTCCATTCACTTCAACTTCCCTCTGCTTTCTTTATACCTAGCAAGTACTTGTTTTCGTCTTCTGCGCGGATTTATTTATCCGTCCTCTGGATTTTATTCATTCCCTAGATACACCATCAGTCCGGCTTCTTAGCTTGATCTTCGACCATGGAAATCGCGCGCAGCAGGGCCTGACTGCCACTCATGTGTACATAGTACAGCTTATGCTCACGTTTTTATGCTGGATTGTGCGTTGCAGCCCTATCTCTCGGTTCGATTTACTTACGCCCCGTGATGTGGTTGACCAAATTGGATATGTTTCAGTTAGACATTCAGGGGACAGTGCGTGTGTTTCAGAATTCAGACATGTGTATTGTGCTGTTCTACAGATTCTGCTGAGGGTTTTCACTTTTCAGTGCCCGCTTTACCGTTGCAGCCTCGATGTACACTCGAGTTTCACTATGACTATCTATTCTCACGAGAATATTTCCAGAAATCTTACTGTTTGTCGTTTCACTGGACCAGATTTTAAGTATTATTCACTGATGTATCTTGTCTAACTTCTGTGCAGATTGTGGTCTGAATCTATCTTCTCCGTTTCTGTGGGCGGGTCCTGCTCTGGGGTATGCATGACACCCCCGGTGGCCCTTCGGAACGAGCTACAAGGGGTCTCCAGTTCCGCAAGGGCTGACCTGTTCCGAGGCGCCAGTTGCAACATCGAGAGTGAGGTGCTGGCAACTTTGGCGAATGGCCAGGACCCACATGCTTCAGGCACAAGCACCGGTTTCAGAGTCAGACACATTAGGCTCCCCAGCGGGGATACCTACTCCGGTACATTGCTGGGAAGCACACCGGAGGGTTCAGGGCGGTATACCTGGTCAGATGGTACTATTTATGATGGCGAGTGGAGGACGGGGATGAGGCATGGGCAAGGAAAGACGCTGTGGCCTTCCGGAGCCAGCTATGAGGGCGAGTATGCCGGTGGGTACATATATGGTGAAGGCACATATACTGGACAGGATAACATCGTCTACAAGGGACGGTGGAAGCTGAACCGTAAGCATGGTCTTGGATGCCAGACGTATCCTAATGGAGACATGTTCCAGGGTTCTTGGATTCAGGGAGAAATACAGGGTCACGGAAAGTATACATGGGAAAATGGAAACACGTACACCGGCAATATGAAAAATGGCAAGATGTCTGGAAAGGGAACATTTACTTGGAAAAACGGTGATTCGTACGAAGGCAACTGGTTAGATGGCATGATGCATGGGTACGGTATCTATACATGGAGTGATTGTGGGTACTATGTCGGAACATGGACCAGGGGATTGAAGGATGGGAAGGGTACATTATATCCTAGCGGTTGCAGAGTGCCTGCTGGTGATGAGCTTTATATAAAAAACCTAAGGAACAGAGGTGTGCTGCCTGACCCTAGAAGGCAGAATCATGGTTCACGCATACTTCACTCTTCGTCAGTTGACATGGGAAATATGAAGGTCGGCATAAATCGGGACTCTGCCTCGTCTAGAAGGAACTCAAGTGATTCAAGAAATGTGTCCTTGGAAAGAAGGTGGAGTCTTGAGGTAGCTATAGAGAAATTCATTGGAAATGAAAATAGTGAAACCTCTGAAAACATTGACGATTCTGAGTTGCCTATACTTGAAAGGGAATACATGCAAGGTGTTCTAATCAGCGAGGTAGTACTTGACAGGAGTTTTTCGGGCTCATCCAAGAAGGCAAAGCGCCGGCAGAAGAAGACGGTGAGAGAGACTAAAAAACCCGGAGAGGCCATAATTAAGGGTCATAGAAGCTATGATCTAATGCTAAGCTTGCAGCTTGGAATCAGGTAATGCCTCCAGTGCTGCTCCTCTCATTGAATGTACCATTTGAAGTTTTTTTTTTGCGGGTAATACCATTTGAAGTGTTGATAAATAGCTCGCTTTTCACATACTGTCTGGTAAATGAGGCTAGCCATCTACCTTGTAATTGCATTTATAGTGCGATTCTAGCAAAAGTTTGACAACAAATCATTATTTCTCTTCTGAAAATTAACAGTGCAAGACTTAGCTGTGCTAGCTGGTGGTCGTTACTAGAAAAACTCTAGTCCAACAGCTTTGCAACCGGCAGCGTTTATTGCCTCTTAGGAACTGATGGGACATATGCATTTTGAATTAATAACAGAGCATGATGTTGAAACATCTAGCATGCATAAGTATATATTCTGTAATGTTCATTCTGCTATTGTCTTTAGGTACACAGTTGGAAAGATAACACCCATTCAAAAACGTGAAGTTCGTGCTTCAGATTTTGGTCCAAGAGCAAGTTTCTGGATGAACTTTCCAAAGGAAGGATCGCGACTTACTCCTTCACATCCTGCAGAGGATTTTAAATGGAAGGACTATTGCCCCATGGTCTTCAGGTTCGTTATACTGATTGACCTTTCATGCCTGTATGTATGTCTGAGTGAGGAATGCAGATTCATGTGGTCTTTTGAATTTTTGTTTACTTACATAACATAATTTTGTTAGTTGAACCTCTAAATCCCCTCATGAAGTTATTTCAGCTCATTATTTTTCTAATTCATAATCTTCTTTCTGCTGCATTCATCAACTATAAAACAGTCTGATTTCATTTATGTAGAAACTTGAGAGAGATGTTCAAGATTGACGCTGCAGATTATATGATCTCCATATGTGGAAATTCTGCACTTAGGGAGCTATCTTCTCCTGGAAAGAGTGGAAGTGTATTTTTCCTATCACAAGATGATCGGTTCATGATTAAGACTCTCCGGAAATCTGAAGTGCAGGTACCTTTTTCTATCTGGACTTCTCATAAGTTGTGGTAGGAAATTATGTATTGTAGCTTGTTTTGTGTTTTACTGATTTATATATCATGTAGTACTAGTGTAATTTGAATGTTTGATGACTCTGATTCTGCAGGTTCTTTTACGAATGCTTCCAAACTATTATAATCATGTCCATACTTACGAGAACACACTCATAACTAAGTTTTTTGGCCTGCACAGGGTAAAACCTTCTAGTGGTCAAAAGGTAATTATCATCAACTTATGTACACATCTCTTTTTAGGTTTTCCTTCACATTCCTATTTGTGAAGTAACAATCCTTGTTTGTTGTTTGCAAATTTGCAGTTCCGTTTCGTTGTAATGGGAAATATGTTCTGCACAGAATTAAGAATTCACCGGAGATTTGATTTGAAAGGTTCATCCTTAGGCCGTTCTACTGACAAAATTGAAATCGACGAGAACACAACTCTGAAGGATTTGGATCTGAACTACTCCTTTTATCTTGAACCTTCCTGGCGAGAGGCTCTACTTAAGTGAGTGTGGTTTCTCTGAAAATCGTCTTTGCTTACTGAGATATGGTTTTGTGGCAATACTGCATTGTATTTGGTGATGTGTTTCCACTGGATTGTTGTTTAACTAATATAATACTATAAATGTTGAATTAAGTGTATTATAACTTGCTGAAATATGTTATCCACCTTGTTAGCAAAGATAGAGATGACAAATATAAAAAAAAGTATTATGAAGAGATTTCTGGTGAAAATATGCAATTAAAGTCCAGTCCAGCATGTGTTGTGGTCATTTTTCAGAATTTTGTGCGGAATTTGCCTAAAACTAATTTTGCACCAATTGACCAAGAAAGATGCAGTATGATCAAGTTTCGCCTTATTGCAGTGTTTCATGCATTGTCGTTCTTCTTCTTTTCAGGCAGATAAAGACTGATAGCGAATTTCTGAAGTCACAACGGATAATGGATTACAGTCTACTACTTGGTGTCCATTACAGAGCTCCACAGCACCTACGAACACGTGCGTCATATCGTCGAACCATGACAGCAGAGAGATTAACAGTTCTTTCAGAAGAAGGTAAAACACACCTTTACCTGCCGGTTAATGGATAACATGTTACTATTTTTATTGGATAAATGTTGTTTTTTTAGTTTCAATGATCTTCAACTTTGGGGTACAATAAACATTGCAGCTATTCATAGTACCAACTCCTGTGCTTTAGAGTATCCGCGGCTATTCACACTTTCACAGACAGTAGATCCGTGGGTGGGTGTCATAGTGTCACTACCAGATCATAGCATGTGTCGTATCTACTTACCGTGTCACTTCAGGCTGCAAGTGGGACTTCATATGGGAGTCCCACCTTGAGCCCACTTGATCCCAATACATTTAGTGGGAATAACTGGGGTATCTCGTCACAGCATACAAAAATTATATGGGTATAAGTGGGATCCCACTTAGCAAATGCACACACGTACACAATCTCGCTAGCCCTCGTACTCCCCACCGCAGCTACTGCCAACAATGTCTGCTCTTGCATGTTCCCCTTATACCCATCCGCGAAGGCGCACTGCGACAATACGGACCTTCACAAGTACCGTTCACAGACATCATCTGTGCAGTCGTCGCGCACCGAGACCGTGGTGACCATCATGTCCGCCGATTGCTCTGCCTACCTCCACGGGAGGTCCCTCATTGTGCGCGACCATGGTGACCACCATGTCCATCGACTGCTCTCCCTACCTCCACGGGAGGTCCCTCATTGTGCGCGACCATGGTGACCACCATGTCCATCGACTGCTCTCCCTATCTCCACGGGAGGTCCCTCATTGTGCGCGACCATGTTGCCATCTCCGACTGCATGGGTCTCCTCCAGACCACCATGGAGACATGGACGACCTCGTGGCCAGTACGGCAGTACCGCAGACCTGCAGTCACCCTCTGCATCCAGGCGGCCGACCATGGAGCACGAGATGCCATGCAGTGCAGGTGCAGCCGTGCGCCGGTGGTACGTGCAGCCATGGAGCTCGTCATTGCCAGACCCGTTCTCTTCCTCCACGCCTCGGCGGTGCCTCCGGCGAGCAGGCGAGCTTCGTGCCCCACGTCCTTCATCTTGGAGGGGCCGAAGAGGTGGTCAACTGCTGCGCTTGGAGATGCCCGACGGTGGCGAGGAGCTGGACAGCGCCTGGGCCATGCCAAGCATCGCAAGAAGCTGGAGTCGGAAGTACTTGTTTCAGGTTCCTGCTAGCTGAATACTCCTTAGTGCACGAGAATTTATCGGTGTTGGCTAGCTAACAGGGAAGGTGGGTTCCCAATGGATTAAGTGGGATATCCCGGTTAATTATTTTTCTATCCAATGGGATCCCATTTAAACGGTTTAAGTGGGATGGGGGAGTTAGTCCCACTTAAACCCACCTCCACCTGCAGCCTGAGTGTCACTGGGTCTTTCAGTAGGTTGTCACTGGGGTTCTGGATGGGAGGGCTTCCATTGAGCTGTACATGCAGTTCATGATCCCAACCACACATCAGAAATAATCTAACAGACCCGTGAACTTGGTACCCATTGTCTGATGATAGATCTTATCGAGTCAGGTCGCTGTCAGTTGGGATACATGCTGGGATGCCCAAATTAGTCTGATATAGTTGCTCCTTTCTGTGATATGCCTTGTTCCCTTTTTTTTCTGTATGGACCTCCTGCAGTTCTATGTTCAGTTCTTGTTCTTGTTATGATATGACCAGGAGAACATATTTTCATTGTCCGCAATGATCTTGTACAGATGCCCAGGAGGATGATGCTTTTAACTACCCAGAAGGATTGGTTTTGGTTCAAAGAGCTAACGACGAGAACAGTGTGGTCGTTGGGCCTCATATAAGGGGAAGCCGATTGCGGTCGTCGGCTGCTGGATTCGGGGAAGTGGATCTCCTGCTTCCAGGCACAGCCAGGTGAGGCTCATTTCGATCACTATTCTGTAACTTCTATATTCGCATTGCAAGCTGCACATGCACACAAAGTGGGAGCTTTTGGTGACTGGGCGTCTCCCTTTTCTTTGGCAGGGTCCAGATTCAGCTGGGCGTGAACATGCCCGCGAGGGCGGAGCAGATCCCCAAGGAGGACGACAGCAAGTCGTTCTACGAGGTGTACGACGTGGTGCTCTACCTGGGCATCATCGACATCCTGCAGGAGTACAACATCACCAAGAAGATCGAGCACGCCGTCAAGTCGATGCAGTACGACTCGGTCTCCATCTCCGCGGTCGACCCCGAGTTCTACTCGGAGCGCTTCCTCAAGTTCATCCAGACCGTCTTCCCCGAGAACTCGTAGAGCCCCCATCGACCATCCTCAACCATCGCTCCAGTGAACGCCCCATTCCCTGCCATGGCATGATCTTCCGCCACTGGCGGGCCTGTGTACAGACTGAGGAATGAGCGCATCCGCAGAGGGTCTTCTGGAGGGCTGGATTTTTTTCAAGCATAAGCACAAACCATGTCTTTATTCTGGGAATAAAGGTGGCATGGCTGGGGTTATGGAGCATGGAGAATCCACCGATGTCCTGCTGTGGAAGAGAGGAGGAACGTCCGACTTTGTGCGCGAATATATGTGTCCGTCGAGATCAGGAGCAATGTGCTGGGCATCTGGAAGATGTCGGGAATAGATTCTTGGTCTACTTTTGTTGTTCGTTTCTTTGAAAGCAGCTTTGCTGAGCTGCTAGTGTTCACTAGGAACACACCTGTATAAAGAACCACTACCCAGAGATGGAAACTGAATTTCCAACACGATTGCTGCCAATGGAATGCATGCTGTGTGCACAGGTGGTTCCTACCGTTTCAATGGTGCTTCAGAGGATATTCAGACTTTGGACTCCACGCTGCCTCCCTACATGCATCCTTTGCCACGACTGGAGTAAGAACTTGAGCTGTTCTGCAAGTACCCACTCCAGCATCAAACTAAAAAACAGGGCAAGATATGACCTAGATCGCCGATCTGTAGGCCAACAGAGGCTCTGCCGCGCCATCGTAGGAGCGATGGACTCAAAAGATGCCAGGAGACGAGAGGAACAACGTTCAGCAAAAACTACCTATCATTCCCCTCTTCCATGGCCTCATGGCGATCTATATATCAACGTAGAACAAAAAGAAAACATTGACAATCTTCCGTCGCTGTGAATGCAGACAAACGGAAGAGACAGAAAACCGTCTTCAAGTATCCAGCATTGATGCTAAGAGACAGAAAATCAACACGCCAAACAACCAAGAGATACCATGGTTTATAATCAATGTTACATTCGTTCGGGTTTCCAAACACTCTGAGCAGCGACCAAATAAACAGAATAAATTACAGGTCCTAGGATGAAGCACAAAGGTCCCAGCACCGAGCGCGTGCAAAGCGACCGGGCTTTCCCCAGTTCGAGAGCTTATTTGCTTTTACTATACCTCTCACCAAGTCAGGATCGTATGACATGACAAACTAAGTGCGTAAAAGTAAAACTGTCTTCCGAGTCGTTTGCTCCCACGCCGTCGTCGAGGGGGCGCCATGTATAGTTCCGCTAAACCAGAATAAAATAGCCCCGAGGGCGGGCTCTTAACTTACCTGCTGTAGATGCAGGAGCCTACTTTGAAACTCAACATGAGGATCATGGCCGAGACAAAGAAGAGGTACAGGCCGCCACGAAGCACCGTCGGGATGGTGCTCACCCGTGTAGTGGCTGGCTCATCGTCAAAAGTGATCGACTTCGTTGATACGTTGCTCTCCACGGTGAAAGAAAGGAGTAGGTTGAAGACTCCATTCTTCTGCAGGGGCCAGCTGCCCTCGTCGCCGGTGAAACTGTGGTCACCGAGCTGGACGATGCCCGCTGTGACACGAATCTGACTCGGCCCGCTGAGCGCGGCGATGGATTTTCCTGTGGTTGGCGGGAATTCCGAAGCCATTGCAGGTGGGGCTGGGTATGAACCCAGCATGTTTGTGAAGTATCTTTTGCCAGCATTGTCATCCATTGGCACATCTGGAGCACCAAAATACACAGAATTTTATAAATGGTGAGGTCGTCCAGTGTGTATTCACCGATTGCCTAAGAAGAATCTGGAAGCACAGCACTGAATATCTTAAAACTGTACCTGGAACCATGGTGTCTGGATAAAGGTTCTCACGGGAACCAGACGAAGACGCGCCATATTGAGCCTTTGCTTCATCCTGCAGAAAAGTAGCACCATAGGTGATCACCAGCAACTAATTATTAGCCTAGACTTTTTGTTTAGGAATATTAAGTAAGAGAAACTTGTTTACTGTTCTGAAGCATACCTTTTGGTCAAAGTTCGATGCTGCTGGAAGTTGAGAATTAGAGCCGTCAACTGGGCCCAAAAGATTGAAATCATCGTCTGAGGCATTTAAGAGAGCCATGATATCATCATCCTCAAAGAGAGGAATGTCATCCACATTTACATAATCATCCTTTCCACCTTCCCATCTGTGATCCCTTGATGCCTCGTAAAACGGCGCGTTGTCATCCAATTGCTGTGGAAATGGCAGACCATTGGGTTGCAAATACAAGTTCTGCTCATCTGAAGGACAAGCTTGCTGCAGTCCTGAATACAAGTTCTGGTCATCTGAAGGACAAGCTTGCTCCTGTTCTGAATACGCATTGGTATCATTTCCTGTGTCAAAGAACTCCTCATCACTAAGAGTCCTATTGGCATGGTTTCGATTACCATAAGTTCTCATAGGATAAGATGCCTGATCACCATTTGAAGGGTCACTCCACATGGTAGGGCCAGCCTGACGTACATATCCATCATCTTGATTATGGCATCCAGACAAATCCGCAAGACTGAAGTGATCATCAAGGGGACTCTGCTCTTCAGGTTCACCTGTATTGTCAACACTGACATCTGACACAGGCTCCTGCAGAATCTCGTTCAGAGGAACATCACCGTCAGCATAGCTGCCCATGCCAGTCTCATTAAAATCTTGAACTTGGAGAGGAGCAATTGCTTGGAGAGGAGCAATTTCTTGTGGGATGAGCACTTCTGGGGTCTGAATGATGGAAAACAGTAACAAAGTAAATATTGGTGTGTTCAAACACGAACAATAGAAAATGGTTCACAGAGCACTGGATAGTTGGTAAGAGGAACAATTTCCACACAATAGGGGGAATGGTACCTATGCACAGGAAAATGTCAATAATGAAAAACAAAAGAATTTGTATGATATATGTAACCTAACTAGTTTTCAGTGTCAACTTGAGTGAAGACTGGGTTCAGCAGCCAACTAAAGAGGCATACATGTAATATAGCTAATTAGTTGAACTATTATTGTTCGGTGGTAAACAGATACAGTCGCATGTGAACTGTTCCGATTCTAGCTAACTAATATCTCACAGAAGGATAACAAAGACATGATCTTACTTGCACAAGCCCATTAATTCCAGAAAATATGTGCTCATCTTCCACATTCGATTCCGCACTAGCAGCATCTGTGATCGCAAGCATTTCAGTGGATGTACCACTGGTAGGTGTATTCTCAATTGCATCATCCTCATCTTCCCATTCCTCCTCCATGTATGGTGCACCATACTGTGCTCCATTCTGGGGCCCAGATCCAACCTTCTGGAAGATTCTACACACCACATGCATATCCTGCACACCCAGAAGGAGAATAAACATCATAATATCAAAGGAATTCTGCATTTTAACCACACAAAAAATGGGACAGCTCCCAAAAACATATGATAATGGCATATACACAATAATTCGTACTACAAGGTTATTGTTCTGAAGGGCCAAAGAGAAATAACAACATTGTTTCAGATCAAGTCGTCAAGTAGAAGAAATACAGTGAGTCAAGACATGAAGTAGCTTAAAGAAAACTAATCAATATTATCATGATATAACATTTAACAAGAGAAGCAATTAACTGTGTGAAAAGCATGTTCCGAGCCATCTAACCAGGCAAGAACAAATTTGTCATCTCCAAAGGCTGTCTACTTTATTATCATACTACTGATGCAATAGAAGTAGAACAACACCCGACGCAAAAGACGTCTACACTTTCATGCAACAAGGACCTAGACACATATAAGCTCACGAGCTGTAACCCCTGGTATCCAGAGAGATGATGATTTAGTGAGGGGTCTTCACCTAAGATTGAGATTCCAGGAAATACCACTTTGATTTGGAGTGATATTTGCTGAATTCCCCTCCCATGGTGAGGCGCCGCTCCATGCAAGATAGAGCTAGATAGTGAATCATCAAACTAAAACCCACTCTGGCAATTATACAAGATCCATCCTCTGAAAAACACAACCTTCTGGTCAAGAATTACTAAGATTGCAGAGCTGGGCTGTTGAAAATCAAAGCATAGCCAACACCAAGACCAGCCGCACGGCACAAACACAACCTTCTGGTCAAGAATTACTAAGATTTTAGAGCTAGACAGTCCATCCTCATGGCTACTAACACCGAGACTGTCAAATTCAGTGTGGATTCACATTGCAGGCTACAGCAAACTTAACACAGCATCCCCTGCTTTCACAAGGGATGGTTATTTATGAAACGATTGCTAAATCTGTAAACTTTAGATTGTCAACTAACCACCCACGACCCACTCTATCTAGCAAGTAAATCAATCAGGTTCATCCTCAGACAGGGCTGCATGACAACAAACTTATAGCAGCGGCAGCAAGAGGAGATTGGGGGTGCGGGGGAGGGGGCACCTGGGGCCCGTCGTTCTCGAGGAGGCGGTACTCGTGCATGACCCAGTTGGTGCGGTCGCCCTTGGGGGCGCGGCCGGCGTGGAAGACGAGGGTCTTCTTCATGCCGACGGCGCGGCCGCGGTGGAACACCTCGCGGTCCTTGCCGGTGGTCTTCCAGTACCCGCGCGGGGTGGCGCGGTTGGTGCGGTTCCCGGGGCCCCCGCGGCCGCCGGCGCCGGCGCCGGCCACCTTGCGGTCGAGGCGGGCGAAGAAGTACCACTGCGCGTCGCGGCTGCGGATGCGCGAGAGCGGCGGCAGGTCCCAGGGCTCGAGCCGGTAGAGGTCGACCTCGGCGATGGCGTCGATCCGGAGGCGGCGGCCGAGGACCCTGCGGCGGAGGTAGTAGGAGACCAGCTCCTCGTCCGTCGGGTGGAAGCGGAAGCCCGGCGCCATCGGCACCTCCGCCGCCGCCGCGGGCGGAGACGACGAGCTCATCGGGTCCGGCGGGCGATCTAGGGCTCGGGGCTGTCGGCGGGGCTGGGATCTGCGTGGGGTGCGGGGACTTTGTTGGTCTAGGGTTTGGTTCGGTGGGGAACACGAGAGAGGCAGGGAGGAAGAAGGCGTGGGAGGGGAGGCGTGGAAGAAAAGGGCACGCGCAAATCCCCCCTCCTCTACTTGTTCTAGAAGGCTCTTTCTTCCTCTCCCTTTTTTTTCCTCACGTGTTGTGGTTTAATTGGGTCATTATATATTGCTTTCAACTTGAATAGTACAACTTCTCTATCCTCTTTTAGGGATGTTTCATTTCTCTTTCTATATTCATTTCTTTTCTTATATTATGTTCTGTTAAACAAATAGTAGCAGCGTTCATTTTCCTGTCTGAATGCACTCTGGCCTCCTTTGTTTGCCTCTCCCACGGAACTTGTATCCGGTTTCTTATTTTCTACCGGATTAGATACAGACGCATACCCGCGCGGCCATGCACACGCACGCTAAACTCATGGTGTCTCTCCCTCCAATCCAAACTACCGTCGTCCCTTTGATTCTGGCAAACGATGGCCATCTTCTGCGCTGCTATCTACTGTTGTGACCCCGTAATGGCCTCCACCATCGATTCCCCAGCATCTCATGCCCCTTTCTCTCCCTTGATTGCATCCCCGCAGTTAACCCTAGTCGTCTCTATGTCGTCCTCCATCGACAGCACGCTCTTGGATGCCAACCTCACATAGGAGACGACGACGACCACGTGGTCATCCTCATCCTCAACACCATCTTTGGCATGTCTACCTAAACCCCACTCTTTCGTTCAGCCATTCCTCATCGATGCGATGTTGTCGTCCTCGTTTACCTCGTCACCGCTCTCGCCAACCTCTCTTTGCGCTCGCTATCAGCGTCTCCATCGTCATGCTTCTCGCCATGTCCTACATCCTGGACGACCTGGAGCCCACATCAGACAACGGAGGAGGGGCGGAGAGAAGGCCACGGGGGTCATGGTGAAGAAGAAGGATGGCCACGCCATTGAGACGGGGCGGGCATATGCTCCATGGTGAGAGCATCTCTAACCGTTCTCTTAATAATTTAGGAGCAAATGGTCTCTTATCATTTAACTCTTTATATTTGCTTCTCTAGAAATGTGCGGTTTCTAACCGTACCCCCAAACTTAACTCCCTTAAAGTTTAGCATAAATTCATTTATTTTTTGGGCCATCGAGTCAAACTTCACTATTCAATTATTTCACTAAATGATATCTTGGCCACATACTTCACCAGTTATTCGCTAAGAGAACTGATTCAAGAAACTACAAGAAAAATTACACACAGTACAAACATCACTTCCTTAACTGCTCCTACTAGTCCGATCAATAGTTTCTTCATATCTTCACTACCTACATTGTTGCTTTTCTCTGTTAGCTTCTTGAGTTTGCACGCTTCTTTCTTCTCTGCCGCCTCAAACTTGAACATTGCGTCATCTATAGCCTCATCTCCAGCAACTAGTGCACAAGAAATTATATCTTTTAGCAAGACATTCACCGAGCAAGCAGGAATCCTTTTGCAGGAAGCTATTCAGGACCAACTAGAAACTATTTTCCCTTCAGTAACAAATAATTGTTGTATGTCCACTCTTGTTATTTTGCATGTCTACTTTTGGTAGTAGAATGGGAATCATTCCAACATCTAGCAGATTTTTCATTATCAATAGAGCAATGTACTCTTCTTACCGATACCAAAACTTGCATCCTTGCTACATACATTTTAAGAAAACAACAAGTTTCAAATTGCGACAAATATGAATAACAACCGTACAAAATTGCAGTCATTCCATCCTTTTCGCACTTGTAGGAAACTCATCCAGGAGGTTTGCGCATGCTCAAGACGAGGCATGGCACCAGCTGCCAACAATGACCACACTTGATGACAAGTAGAGGCTCGCCAACGAGCTGCCAACCAAGAGCCGAGGCTAGCCAACGGGCAGACGTGAAATCATTGGTCCATAGAGATTTTTATTAATTACCAAAATCACCCTTAGGGGTTAGATGCACTTTCAGTAGTGTTCCCAACTAAAAAAGTGAGAGCGGCAAATTGCAAAAATCCCAAAACCAGAAAGGAAATCCGCTTCGGTGGGCCTGCCTTATGAAGTCATGTACCTAGGGTAGGGTCATGTACCTGTCCAAAGTACCCTCCCCAAGGACATCTTCAGAAGAAGCTGCCTTCCAATCGACCAAGAGGGATTCCACTCGACGGACTCGAAGACAGTCGACCATGAAGACTCACTCGACCACCAGAAGTTCAAGAGCCACTCTGTATCCAAACGGTCTGTAATTAAGTAGTCTTTATGGCCATGATGACATTTTATGTAGGGCGTTACTAGTAACGCCAGTCCTTTATGTACTTTAAACCCTGCATAACTGAGGGCCGGATGGGTCTGGCAGACACTATATAAGCCACCCCCCTCCTCAGTGTAAAGGGTTCGCACCCCTGTAACTCATACACATATAATCCAGTCGACCGCCTCCGGGCTCCGAGACGTAGGGCTGTTACTTCCTCCGAGAAGGGCCTGAACTCGTAAATCCCTTGTGTATACAACTACTCCATAGCTAGGATCTTGCCTCTCCATACCTACCCCCCATTCTACTGTCAGTCTTAGTACCACGACAGTTGGCGCCCACCGTGGGGCAGGTGTCTTAGCGACTTTTTGGAGAAGTTGCAATTGTTCCGATCGCCTTCACCATGGTTTCTGGCGGAGTTCTGGTCGAGGGTCGCGAGATCCGTCTCGGTGCGCTCACGTTCATCGCCGACGATTCTGCTTGGCTCCAGGAGGCTCCACTCGACATTGACGCGCTTCCCGTCCGCGGGGCGACGCATTTTCGTGCATGTGTCCGCGGTGTCCTGCTGCGGTAACTGTCGACTCTGTATCGGTCGACTCCTGTGTCGTCCTCCCTCCCTGTCTCCCGCCAGCGCAAGCGCTCTGGTCGGTCGAGGCTCCAGCGGTGGGTGAGACACGCAGTGGCTCGCCAATCGGCCACCACCCAAGTCACGGCAATCGAGCCCGACGAATCTCTCTACGTCCTGTTTGATCTGTCGACTGGCTCCGTAGAGACTGCATCTGAGTGCGACAGCAGTGATCCAGCGGCGGAGGTTCTGATGGTCAATGGACCTCATAGTCCTCCCGGCTTCCCCCGCACCGACGGGATGGACGGCGGAGGCGACCCCGCTCAGATCCACGAGGAATATCAACCCGAGCCACTCACTTCTTTGCAAAGGGAAGATCTTTGCCGCCGGAACATGGATGCCCTGCATACTCCCATCGCAGGAGAAACTCCCGAGGCTCGTGCCTTGGAAGAGGCGCGTTTGGCCAACTTGGCTGAACGCACTCGACTGGAGAACCTCCAGCGAGCACTCGACGAGCGTGCGCGGCAACGAGTACCCGACTCCAGTCGACGTCAACTCTTTCCGCAACCAACTCAGGTATATCGAACCCCGATTCAGAATCTAGCAGCTGCGGCCCGTATAGCAGAGTCAATTCAGCCCTCTCAGTCGGAAGCTGGTAGAGGCTTGATGCAGATTCGGGATTTGCTCCGGGCAGCAGGGGATCAGAATTCAGCTGTGTCACATTCACGCAATAGGATTCACAGTCGATCCGTCACTGCGAATACAGTCCAGTCGGCTCATAGCCCAAGATCGCCTCCGCGGCGTGAGGGACGTGGAGGTCGACGTGATCAGTATGACGACCGATTCGATCGCGATGATCGGCGTCGAGTGCCCACTCCTCCCCCAAGGGATGGGTCTTACGCCCCTCAGCAGCAAGATGACAGGCGTCAACACAGTGTTGGGCGGAGAGCTCCGGTCGACCCCAGGGAACCAGGCTTTGATGCGAGATCCATCATCGTGCAAGGCTTGGTCGACCGGAACAGAGCTCATCGAGAAGGCCACAACAGAGATGCGCCCACCAGCAGCCGAGTCCATGTTTCGGGACCCGAATGTTTCAGCAGAGCCATCAGAGCCGCGGTGATCCCTCCCAACTTCAGGTTGGCAACTGGGGTAAGTAAGTTCACTGGTGAGTCCAAGCCTAAAACTTGGCTCGGGGACTACCGAGTGGCCGTGCAGATCGGCGGTGGCAATGATGAGGTGGCTATGAAACACCTACCACTCATGTTGGAGGGTTCGGCCAGAGCCTGGTTGAATCAGTTGGCTCCTAGCAGCATTTACACTTGGGAAGATCTTGCCCGAGTGTTCGTCAAGACATTTGAGGGAACTTGCAAGCGACCAGCAGGACTTACGGAGTTGCAGGTCTGCGTGCAAAAGTCGAATGAGACCTTGAGAGATTACATACAGAGATGGATCACTTTGCATCATACGGTGGAGAACGTGTCTGATCATCAAGCAGTCTGTGCCTTCAAGGATGGCGTTAAGAACACAGAGTTAAGTTTGAAGTTTGGTCGGACCGGAGATATGACCCTGTGTCGAATCATGGAGATTGCCACCAAATACGCCAATGGTGAAGAAGAGGATCGACTCCGGAGTGGCAAGTACAAGCCGAGTCAGTCGGAAAAAGGAAACTCCAGCCGGAAGCAGAAGCGGAAAGCCGAGCCTGCTGCTCCTGGGGAGGCCCTGGCCGTGACTCAGGGCAAATTCAAAGGTAAGCCCAAAGGATCCTGGTCCCAAGAAGGTAAAGGATAAGGAAGGAAATGACGTGATGGATTTGCCATGTCACATCCACACGAAGAAAGATGAAGAGGGTAACTTCATCTACCCAAAGCATACCACTCGCCAGTGTTGGCTCTTAATTCAGCAGTTTCAAGGGAAACAGCCCAAGGAAGGAAAAGGAGTTGGACAAGGCAGAGGACAAAGAGGACAGTGATGAAGGATACCCCCATGTCAACTCCACCCTGATGATTTTTGCTGATGTGGAGAGCAAAAGTCGATTGAAAGTTATCAACTGTGAGGTAAATATGGTCGCTCCGGCGACACCAAGTCATCTGAAATGGTCTCAGACTGCCATTACATTCGACCAGCCTGATCATCCGACACACATAGCCACCCCTGGGAGGCAAGCTTTGGTGGTCGACCCGGTCGTCGAAGGCACTCGACTGACTAAGGTGCTGATGGATGGTGGTAGTGGATTGAATATATTGTATGTGGAGACGTTGAAAGGAATGGGCATTCCAATGTCCAGACTCAGTTCTAGCAACATGAGCTTCCATGGAGTCATTCCTGGAAAGAAAGCTGAGTCACTCGGCCAAATAGCTCTAGATGTGGTTTTCGGCGATTCGAAGCATTTCCATAAAGAGAAGCTGACATTTGAAGTTGTGGATTTCCAGAGTGCTTATCACGCTATTTTGGGCAGGCCAGCTTATGCACGTTTCATGGCTCGACCATGTTACGTGTACCTCAAACTGAAGATGCCTGGCCCCAAGGGTGTGATCACCATCACTGGCAATCAGAAAAAGGCAGAAGAGTGCTTTCAGAAGGGCTCAAAGATTGCCGATTCCCAGATAATAGTGGTGGGGCTGGAAGATTATAAGAAAAATGCAAATCCGAGTGATTTATTGCGGGCCAAGAAGCCCGCCACGGAGTCAGCATTCTAGTCGTCTGGTGAGACGAAGCCCGTTCATACTCACCCGACCGACCCCAGTGCTGCTCCGACCCATATTTCCACCACACTCGACTCTAAATAGGAAGAAGCGCTCATCCAGTTCCTCCGTGAGAACTGGGACATCTTTGCATGGAAGCCTACTGACATGCCGGGTGTTCCCAGGGGGCTGGCTGAGCATCGTTTACGAGTCGACCCAAAGGCAAAACCTGTCAAAGAACACCTTCGAAGGTCCGCCGTCCAGAAGAGAAAGGCCATTGGCGAGGAGGTGGCTCGGCTCCTGGCAGCAGAGTTTATCCGAGAGATTTACCACTCCGAGTGGCTCGCCAATGTTGTCATGGTCCCCAAGAAGGACAAGTCACTTCACATGTGCATTGATTTCAAACATATCAATCGGGCCTGCCCGAAAGATCATTTCCCTCTCCCTCGCATCGACCAGATAGTCGATTCGACTACGGGATGTGAAAGATTGTCTTTTTTAGACGCCTATTCAGGGTACCATCAGATCCGTCTGTATGGACCCGACGAGATAAAAACAACTTTCATCTCTCCATTCAGGTGCTTCTGCTATGTCACCATGCCATTCGGCCTCAAGAATGCCGGGGCCACGTTTATGAGGATGATTCAGAAGTGTTTACTCACTCAAATCAGTCGGGACGTGGAAGCGTACATGGATGATATTGTGGTCAAGTCATGGAAGGGTTCCGACCTGCTGACTGACCTCGCTGAAACATTTTCCAATATCAGGAGATACGATATCAAGCTCAATCCATCAAAGTGCACATTCGGAGTTCCTGGTGGAAAGTTACTCGGTTTTCTCGTTTCTGAACGAGGAATCGACGCTAACCTAGAGAAAGTTGGCACTATACTCCGAATGAAATGCCCTGTGCGAGTGCACGATGTCCAGAAGCTTACTGGATGCTTGGCCGCATTAAGTCGATTCATCTCTCACCTCGGTGAAAAGGCATTGCCTCTTTACCGACTGATGAAGAAGTCAGACAAGTTCGAGTGGACTCCAGAAGCTGATGCAGCGTTTGCCGAGCTAAAAGCTTTGCTCTCCACCCAGTCGGTGCTTGCTGCTCCAATCAGCAAGGAGCCTCTGTTGCTTTACATTGCAGCCACAGGACAAGTCGTCAGTACAGTACTTACGGTCGAGCGGGAAGAAGAAGGGAAAGCCTTCAAATTTCAGTGCCCAGTATATTATCTTTCCGAAGTTTTGACCCCATCAAAGCAAAAATATCCTCATTATCAGAAGCTCGTGTATGGGATTTACATGACCACGAAGAAGGTTGCTCATTATTTCTCTGATCATTCCATTACAGTCGTCAGCGACGCCCCACTGTCAGAGATTCTGCACAACAGAGATGCAACTGGTCGAGTGGCGAAATGGGCGATTGAACTCCTTCCCCTTGATATCAAGTTTGAGACAAAGAAAGCCATTAAGTCCCAAGCAATAGCAGATTTCCTTGCCGAGTGGATTGAACAACAGCAACCGACTCAAGTTCACTCGGAGCATTGGACCATGTTCTTTGATGGCTCTAAGATGTTAAATGGTTCCGGTGCTAGGGTGGTTTTGGTTTCCCCCCGAGGTGATAAGCTCAGATATGTGCTCCAGATCCACTTTGATTCCTCCAATAATGAAGCAGAATATGAAGCACTTTTGTATGGGTTGTGCATGGCCATTTCACTCGGCGTCCGTCGCCTTATGGTTTATGGCAACTCAGATTTGGTGGTCAATCAGGTGATGAAGGAGTGGGACGTTAGAAGCCCAGCCATGACTGGATACTGCAATGCAGTGAGGAAGCTTGAAAAGAAATTTGAAGGGTTAGAGCTCCACCATATACCCCGACTGAGGAATCAAGCGACTGATGATTTGGCGAAGATAGGTTCCAAGAGAGAAGCCATTCCCAGTGATGTGTTCTTGGAGCATATCCATACTCCATCAGTCAAAGAAGATCCTTTTACCGAAGAAGCTCCGCAGCCTAAAAGTGTCACGGATCCGACTGTAGTTGAAGTTCCAGTAGTGGTCGACCTGATCATGGAAGTTCTGGTGATCACTCCCGATTGGACAGTGCCGTATATCGCGTATATCTTAAGGAAAGAGCTCCTAGAGGATGAAGAGGAGGCTCGATAGATCATCCACCGATCTAAAGCCTTTACCGTGATAAGGGGACAGTTGTACAGAGAAAGCGCGACTGGAGTTGGTCAGAAATGCATAATGCCAGAAGAAGGTCGAATAATCCTTGACGACATCCACTCGGGGACCTGTGGCCATCATGCGTCCTCTGGGACCATTGTAGCCAAAGCATACCGAGCCGGATTTTACTGGCCAAGAGCGAATGAAATGGCAAAGGAGATAGTCGACAAGTGTGAAGGATGTCAATTTTACTCCAATATGTCACACAAGCCCGCCTCAGCCTTAAAGACCATACCACTCGTCTGGCCCTTCACTGTATGGGGATTGGATATGGTTGGACCTCTGAGAACAGGCAGAAGCGGTTTCACCCATGTGCTGGTAGCAGTCGACAAGTTCACCAAGTGGATTGAGGCTAAACCCATCAAGAACCTTGATGCCGGCACTGCTGTCAGCTTCATCAGAGAGTTGATATTCAGATATGGAGTCCCACACAGCATCATCACTGACAACGGGTCAAACTTTGAGTCCGAGGAATTCAGAGCGTTCTGCACATCTTAGGGCACATGAGTCGACTATGCTCCGGTCGCTCATCCACAGTCGAATGGACAGGCAGAACGAGCCAATGGCTTGATTCTCAAAGGGTTGAAACCCCGATTGATGCGTGATCTCAAGCATGCAGCGGGTGCATGGGTCGACGAGCTTCCGTCAGTACTTTGGGGGTTAAGGACCACGCCTAACCGGTCGACTAGGAGAACTCCGTTCTTCTTGGTCTACGGAGCTGAAGTGGTCTTGCCGAGTGACCTGCTTCACAACGCCCCCCGAGTCGAGCTCTACACCGAAGTTGAAGCAGAACAAGCCCGGCAGGACGCAGTCGACCTTCTAGAGGAAGAAAGGGAGATGGCCTTGATCTGATCGACCATTTACCAGCAGGACTTGCATCGCTTCCACGCCAAAAACGTGAGGAGTCGAGCTTTCCAGGAGGGAGATTTTGTTCTCCGAGTGGATCAGCAGAAACCACACAAGCTCGCTCCTTCTTGGGAAGGCCCCTTCATCGTCACCAAGGTTCTCCACAATGGAGCGTACCATCTTTACAATGTCGAGCACCAGATTGACGAGCCCCGAGCTTGGAACGCGGAGCTGCTCTGCCCCTTTTACACTTAAGTGTGCACTCAGAAATGTAATAAAAGTACTTCTGTAGTTCATTTTTCAAAGACAATAGTGTTATAATTTTCCCAGTGATTGTTTTTTACTTTTGCTTGTTCAATAAAATCCCCCCCCCCCCCCAGTGGGTGGCTTAGCTGCGAATCCGTTTCGCCTAAGTTTGTAAAAATCCTACCGAGTGATGAGCTAGCCTCTCACTCGGAGGCTTAGCCGCGAATCCGTTTCGCCTAAGTTCGATAAAATCCTACCGAGTGGTGAGCCAGCCTCTCACTCGGAGGCTTAGCCGCGAATCCATTTCGCCTAAGTTCAATAAAATCCTACCGAGTGGTGAGCCAGCCTCCCACTCGGAGGCTTAGCTGCAGTCCAAGTACTCGCCTAAGTTTCAATAAAATCCTACCAAGTGGTGAGCCAGCCTCTCACTCGGAGGCTTAGCTGCAGTCCAAGTACTTGCCTAAGTTTCAATAAAATCCTACCAAGTGGTGAGCCAGCCTCCCACTCGGAGGCTTAGCTGCAGTCTAAGTACTCGCCTAAGTTTCAACGAAATCATACCGAGTGGTGAGCCAGCCTCCCACTCGGAGGCTTAGCTGCAGTCCAAGTACTCACCTAAGTTTCAACGAAATCCTACCGAGTGGTGAGCCAGCCTCCCACTCGGAGGCTTAGCTGCAGTCCAAGTACTCGCCTAAGTTTCAACGAAATCCTACCGAGTGGTGAGCCAGCCTCCCACTCGGAGGCTTAGCTGCAGCATAGCGCTCGCCTAAGTACAAGCATAACATGCGCTCCGCAAGGAAGACGAGGTGCAGGTCGACCACTGCCCTCCTCTTCCGAGCTACGCCACAAGTATAATGTGCTCTCCGCAAAGAGGATGAGGTTCAGGTCGACTGCTACTTCTCCTTCCGAGCTACGCCACAAGTATAATGTGCACTCCACAGGAAGACGAGGTGTAGGTCGATTGATGCCTTCTTCCTCGGAGGAACGCCGCAAAAATCCTACCGAGTGGAGAGCAGACCTCCAACTCGGAGGCTTAGCTGCAGTCCAAGTACTCGCCTAAGTTTCAATAAAATCCTACCGAGTGGTGAGCCAGCCTCCCACTCGGAGGCTTAGCTGCAGTCCAAGTACTCGCCTAAGTTTCAAGTTAATCCTACCGAGTGGTGAGCCAGCCTCCCACTCGGAGGCTTAGTTGCAGCATAGCGCTCGCCTAAGTACAAGCATACGTGCGCTCCGCAAGGAAGACGAGGTGCAGGTCGACCATGTTGGAAATATGCCCTAGAGGCAATAATAAAAGTATTATTATATTTCATTGTTCATGATAATTGTCTTTTATTCATGCTATAACTGTATTATCTGGAAATCGTAATACATGTGTGAATACATAGACCACAATATGTCCCTAGTGAGCCTCTAGTTGACTAGCTCGTTGTGATCAATAGATAGTCATGGTTTCCTGGCTATGGACATTGGATGTCGTTGATAACGGGATCACATCATTAGGAGAATGATGTGATGGACAATACCCAATCCTAATCATAGCACAAAGATCGTGTAGTTCGTTTGCTAGAGCTTTGCCAATGTCAAGTATCTCTTCCTTCGACCATGAGATCGTGTAACTCCTGGATACCGTAGGAGTGCTTTGGGTGTATCAAACGTCACAACGTAACTGGTTGACTATAAAGGTGCACTACAGGTATCTCCGAAAGTGTCTATTGGGTTGACACGGATCGAGACTGGGATTTGTCACTCCGTATGACGGAGAGGTATCTCTGGGCCCACTCGGTAATGCATCATCATAATGAGCTCAAGGTGACCAAGGTGTTGGCCACGGGATCATGCATTACGGTACGAGTAAAGTGACTTGCCGGTAACGAGACTGAACAAGGTATTGGGATACCGACGATCGAGTCTCGGGCAAGTAACGTACCGATTGACAAAGGGAATTGTATACGGGGTTTGATCGAATCCTCGACATCGTGGTTCAACCGATGAAGTCATCGAGGAGCATGTGGGAGCCAACATGGGTATCCAGATCCCGCTGTTGGTTATTGACCGGAGAGTGGTCTCGGTCATGTCTGCATGTCTCCCGAACCCGTAGGGTCTTCACACTTAAGGTTCGGTGACGCTAGGGTTATTAGGAAGACTAGTATGTGACTACCGAATGTTGTTCGGAGTCCCGGATGAGATCCCGGACGTCACGAGGAGTTCCGGAATGGTCCGGAGGTGAAGTTTTATATATGGGAAGTTGTCATACGGACACTGGAAAGTTTCGGGGGTCTATCGGTAATGTATCGGGACCACCGGAGGGGTTCCGAGGGTCCACCGGGAGGGGCCACCCCTCCCGGAGGGCTACATGGGCCGCAAAGGGGAGGGAGCCAGCCCCTGGAGGGCTGGGCGCGCCCCTACCTTGGGCCCATGCGCCTAGGGTTGGGGGGGAAACCCTAAGGGGGGCGCCCCCCTTGCTTGGGGGGCAAGCCTCCCCTCCCTGGCCGCCGCCCCCCCTCTAGATCCCATCTAGAGGGGTCGGCCCCCCTTGCCCCTTCCCCTATAAATAGAGGGGTGAGGGGAGGGCTGCTACACACAACTCCAAGGCGCAGCCCCTCCCCTCCCTAACACCTCTCCTCCTCCGTTACGGGCTTGCGAAGCCCTGTCGGAGTACTGCTGCACCAACACCACCACGCCGTCGTGCTGCCGTTGGAGCGATCTTCCTCAACCTCTCCTCCCCCCTTGCTGGATCAAGAAGGAGGAGACGTCTCCCGTCCCGTACGTGTGTTGAACGCGGAGGTGCTGTCCGTTCAGCACTTGGACATCGGTGATCTGAATCACGTCGAGTACGACTCCATCATCACCATCCCCTTGCAAGCTTCCGCACACGATCTACAAGTGGTATGTAGATGCAAACTCACTCCCTTGACTCGTTGCTTAGATGAACTCATAGATGGATCTTGGTGAAACCGTAGAAAAAAATTTAATTTTCTGCAACGTTCCCCAACAGTGGCATCATGAGCTAGGTCTATGCGTAGTTCTCTAATGCACGAGTAGAACACAATTTTGTTGTGGGCGTGGATCTTGTCAACTTGCTTGCCACTACTAGTCTTATCTTGCTTCAGCGGTATTGTGGGATGAAGCGGCCCGGACCAACCTTACACGTACGCTTACGTGAGACCGGTTCCACCGACTGACATGCACTAGTTGCATAAGGTGGCTGGCGGGTGTCTGTCTCTCCCACTTTAGTTGAAGCGGATTCGATGAAAAGGGTCCTTATGAAGGGTAAATAGAAGTTGACAAAATCACGTTGTGGTTATTCGTAGGTAAGAAAACGTTCTTGCTAGAACCCAATTGCAGCCACGTAAAAGATGCAACAACAATTAGAGGACGTCTAACTTGTTTTTGCAGTGATTGATCATGTGATGTGATATGGCCAGAAGTTGTGATGAATGATGAATTGTGATGTATGAGATCATGTTCTTGTAATAGGATTCACGACTTGCATGTCGATGAGTATGACAACCGGCAGGAGCCATAGGAGTTTTCTTTATTTTTTGTATGACCTGCGTGTCATTGAAGTACGCCATGTAAACTACTTTACTTTATTGCTAAACGCGTTAGCCATAGAAGTAGAAGTAGTCGTTGGCGTGACAACTTCATGAAGACACGATGATAGAGATCATGATGATGGAGATCATGGTGTCAAGCCGGTGACAAGATGATCATGGAGCCCCGAAGATGGAGATCAATGGAGATATATGATATTGGCCATATCATGTCACAACTATATAATTGCATGTGATGTTTATTATGTTTATACATCTTGTTTACTTAGGACGACGGTAGTAAATAAGATGATCCCTTACAAAAATTTCAAGAAGTGTTCTCCTCTAACTGTGCACCGTTGCTACAGTTCGTCGCTTCTAAGCACCACGTGATGATCGGGTGTGATGGATTCTTACGTTCACATACAACGGGTGTAAGACAGTTTTACACAGCAAAAACACTTAGGGTTAACTTGACGAGCCTAGCATGTACAGACATGGCCTCGGAACACGGAGATCGAAAGGTCGAACACGAATCGTATGGAAGATACGATCAACAAGAAGATGTTCACCGACGATGACTAGTCCGTCTCACGTGATGATCGGACACGGGCAAGTCGACTCGGATCGTGTAACACTTGGATGACTAGAGGGATGTCTAATCTGAGTGGGAGTTCATAATTTGATTAGAACTTAATTATCATGAACTTAGTCTAAAAATCTTTGCAAATATGTCTTGTAGATCAAATGGCCAACACTCATGTCAACATGAACTTCAACGCGTTCCTAGAGAAAACCAAGCTGAAAGATGATGGCAGAAACTATACGGACTGGGTCCGGAACCTGAGGATCATCCTCATAGCTGCCAGGAAACAATATGTCCTAGATGGACCGCTAGGTGATGCTCCCGTCCCAGAGAACCAAGACATTATGAATGCTTGGCAAACTCGTGCTGATGATTACTCCCTCGTTCAGTGCGGCATGCTTTACAGCTTAGAACCGGGGCTCCAAAAGCATTTTGAGCATCACGGAGCATATGAGATGTTCGAAGAGCTGAAACTAGTTTTTCAAGCTCATGCCCGGGTCGAGAGATATGATGTCTCCGACAAGTTCTACAGTTGTAAGATGGAGGAAAACAGTTCTGTCAGTGAGCACATCCTAAAGATGTCTGGGTTGCACAACCTCATGACCCAGCTGAACATTAACCTCCCAGATGAGGCGGTCATTGACAGAATCCTCCAGTCGCTCCCACCAAGCTACAAGAGCTTTGTGATGAACTACAACATGCAGGGGATGGTGAAGACCATTCCTGAAGTGTTCTCAATGCTGAAGTCAGCAGAGGCTGAAATGAAGAAAGAACATCAAGTGTTGATGGTCAATAAGACCACTAAGTTCAAGAAGGGCAAGGGCAAGAAGAACTTCAAGAAGGACGGCAAAGATGTTGCCACGCCCGGTAAGCCAGTTACCGAGAAGAAGTCAAAGAATGGACCCAAGCCTGAGACTAAGTGCTTTTATTGCAAGGGGAAGGGTCACTGGAAGCGGAACTGCCCCAAATACTTAGCGGATAAGAAGGCCGGCAACACCAAAGGTATATTTGATATACATGTAATTGATGTGTACCTTACCAGTACTCGTAGTAACTCCTGGGTATTTGATACCGGTGCCGATGCTCATATTTGTAACTCACAGCAGGAGCTACGGAATAAACGGAGACTGGCAAAGGACGAGGTGACGATGCGCGTCAGGAATGGTTCCAGAGTCGATGTGATCGCCGTCGGCACGCTGCCTCTACATTTACCCACGGGATTAGTTTTGAACCTTAATAATTGTTATTTAGTGCCAAGTTTGAGCATGAACATTGTATCTGGATCTCGTTTAATACGAGATGGCTACTCATTTAAGTCTGAGAATAATGGTTGTTCGATTTATATGAGAGATATGTTTTATGGTCATGCTCCGATGGTCAATGGTTTATTCTTAATGAATCTCGAGCGTAATATTACACATGTTCATAGTGTGGATGCCAAAAGATGCAAAGTTGATAACGATAGTCCCACATACTTGTGGCACTGCCGCCTTGGTCACATTAGTGTCAAGCGCATGAAGAAGCTCCATGCTGATGGACTTTTAGAGTCTCTTGATTATGAATCGTTTGACACATGCGAACCATGCCTCATGGGCAAAATGACCAAGACTCCGTTCTCCGGAACAATGGAGCGAGCAACCAACTTGTTGGAAATCATACATACCGATGTGTGCGGTCCAATGAGCGTTGAGGCTCACGGAGGATATCGTTATGTTCTCACTCTCACTGATGACTTAAGTAGATATGGGTATGTCTACTTAATGAAACACAAGTCTGAGACCTTTGAAAAGTTCAAGGAATTTCAGAATGAGGTGGAGAATCAACGTGACCGAAAGATAAAATTCCTACGATCAGATCGTGGAGGAGAATACTTAAGTCATGAATTTGGCACACACTTAAGGAAATGTGGAATCGTTTCACAACTCACGCCGCCTGGAACACCTCAGTGAAATGGTGTGTCCGAACGTCGTAATCGCACTCTATTAGATATGGTGCGGTCTATGATGTCTCTTACCGATTTACCGCTATCATTTTGGGGATACTCTCTAGAGACAGCTACATTCACTTTAAATAGGGCACCGTCTAAATCCGTTGAGACGACACCGTATGAATTATGGTTTGGGAAGAAACCTAAGCTGTCGTTTCTAAAAGTTTGGGGATGCGATGCTTATGTCAAGAAACTTCAACCTGAAAAGCTCGAACCCAAGTCGGAAAAATGCGTCTTCATAGGATACCCTAAGGAAACTGTCGGGTATACCTTCTACTTAAGATCCGAGGGCAAGATCTTTGTTGCCAAGAACGGATGCTTTCTGGAAAAAGAGTTTCTCTCGAAAGATGTAAGTGGGAGGAAAGTAGAACTCGATGAAGTACGACCTCTCGAAACGGGAAAGTGGTGCAGCTCAGGAAACTGTTCCTGTGATGCCCACGCCAACTGAAGAGGAAACCAATGATGATGATCAAGGTACTTCGGATCAAGTTGCTACTGAACTTCGTAGGTCCACAAGGACACGTTCCGCACCAGAGTGGTATGGCAACCCTGTCCTGGAAATCATGTTGTTAGACAACGGTGAACCATCGAACTATGAAGAAGCGATGGCGGGCCCAGATTCCAACAAATGGCTTGAAGCCATGAGATCCGAGATAGAATCCATGTATGAAAACAAAGTATGGACTTTGACAGACTTGCCCGATGATCGGCGAGCGATAGAAAATAAATGGATTTTTAAGAAGAAGACGGACGCGGATGGTAATGTTACCATTTATAAGCTCGACTTGTCGCTAAGGGTTATCGACAAGTTCAAAGGGATTGACTACGACGAGACATTCTCTCCCGTAGCGAAGCTAAAGTCCGTCCGAATCATGTTAGCAATTGCCGCATACTATGATTATGAGATATGGCAGATGGACGTCAAAACGGCATTCCTTAACGGACATCTTAAGGAAGAGCTGTATATGATGCAGCCGGAAGGTTTTGTCGATCCTAAGAACGTTAACAAAGTATGCAAGCTCCAGCAATCCATTTATGGACTGGTGCAAGCATCTCGGAGTTGGAACATTCGCTTTGATGAGATGATCAAAGCATTTGGGTTTATGCAGACTTATGGAGAAGCCTGCGTTTACAAGAAAGTGAGTGGAAGCTCTGTAGCATTTCTCATATTGTATGTAGATGACATACTATTGATGGGAAATAATATAGAACTTCTGGACAGCATTAAGGCCTACTTGAATAAGTGTTTTTCAATGAAGGACCTTGGAGAAGCTGCTTATATATTAGGCATCAAAATCTGTAGAGATAGATCGAGACGCCTCATAGGTCTTTCACAAAGCACATACCTTGATAAGATTTTGAAAAGGTTCAAAATGGATCATTCCAAGAAAGGGTTCTTGCCTATGTTACAAGGTGTGAGATTGAGCTCGGCTCAGTCACCGACCACGGCAAAAGATAAAGAAGAGATGAGTGTCATCCCCTATGCTTCAGCCATAGGATCTATTATGTATGCCATGCTGTGTACTAGGCCTGATGTAAATCTTGCCGTAAGTTTGGTAGCAAGATACCAAAGTAATCCCGGCAAGGAGCACTGGACAACAGTCAAGAATATCCTGAAGTACCTGAAAAGGACAAAGGACATGTTTCTCGTTTATGGAGGAGACGAAGAGCTCGTCGTAAAGGGTTACGTCGACGCTAGCTTCGACTCAGATCTGGATGACTCCAAGTCACAAACCGGATACGTGTATATGTTGAATGGTGGAGCAGTAAGCTGGTGCAGCTGCAAGCAGAGCGTCGTGGCGGGATCTACGTGTGAAGCAGAGTACATGGCAGCCTCGGAGGCAGCGCATGAAGCGATTTGGGTGAAGGAGTTCATCACCGACCTAGGAGTCATACCCAATGCGTCGGGGCCAATCAAACTCTTCTGTGACAACACTGGAGCTATTGCCCTTGCCAAGGAGCCCAGGTTTCCCAAGAAGACCAGGCACATCAAGTGTCGTTTCAACTCCATCCATGAAAATGTTCAAGATGGAGACATAGAAATTTGCAAAGTACATACGGATCTGAATGTCGCAGATCCGTTGACTAAACCTCTCTCGCGAGCAAAACATGATCAACACCAGAACTCTATGGGTGTTCGATTCATCACAATGTAACTAGATTGGTGACTCTAGTGCAAGTGGGAGACTATTGGAAATATGCCCTAGAGGCAATAATAAAAGTATTATTATATTTCATTGTTCATGATAATTGTCTTTTATTCATGCTATAACTGTATTATCTGGAAATCGTAATACACGTGTGAATACATAGACCACAATATGTCCCTAGTGAGCCTCTTGTTGACTAGCTCGTTGTGATCAATAGATAGTCATGGTTTCCTGGCTATGGACATTGGATGTCGTTGATAACGGGATCACATCATTAGGAGAATGATGTTATGGACAAGACCCAATCCTAAGCATAGCACAAAGATCGTGTAGTTCGTTTGCTAGAGCTTTGCCAATGTCAAGTATCTCTTCCTTCGACCCTGAGATCGTGTAACTCCTGGATACCGTAGGAGTGCTTTGGGTGTATCAAACGTCACAACGTAACTGGGTGACTATAAAGGTGCACTACAGGTATCTCCGAAAGTGTCTATTGGGTTGACACGGATCGAGACTGGGATTTGTCACTCCGTATGACGGAGAGGTATCTCTGGGCCCACTCGGTAATGCATCATCATAATGAGCTCAAGGTCACCAAGGTGTTGGCCACGGGATCATGCATTACGGTACGAGTAAAGTGACTTGCTGGTAACGAGACTGAACAAGGTATTGGGATACCGACGATCGAGTCTCGGGCAAGTAACGTACCGATTGACAAAGGGAATTGTATACGGGGTTTGATCGAATCCTCGACATCGTGGTTCAACCGATGAAATCATCGAGGAGCATGTGCGAGCCAACATGGGTATCCAGATCCCGCTGTTGGTTATTGACCGGAGAGTGGTCTCGGTCATATATGCATGTCTCCCGAACTCGTAGGGTCTTCACACTTAAGGTTCGGTGACGCTAGGGTTATTAGGAAGACTAGTATGTGACTACCGAATGTTGTTCGGAGTCCCGGATGAGATCCCGGACGTCACGAGGAGTTCCGGAATGGTCCGGAGGTGAAGTTTTATATATGGGAAGTTGTCATACGGACACCGGAAAGTTTCGGGGGTCTATCGGTAATGTATCGGGACCACCGGAGGGGTTCCGGGGGTCCACCGGGAGGGGCCACCCCTCCCAGAGGGCTACATGGGCCGCAAAGGGGAGGGAGCCAGCCCCTGGAGGGCTGGGCGCACCCCCCACCTTGGGCCCATGCGCCTAGGGTTGGGGGGGAAACCCTAAGGGGGGCGCCCCCCTTGCTTGGGGGGCAAGCCTCCCCTCCCTGGCCGCCGCCCCCCTCTAGATCCCATCTAGAGGGGTCGGCCCCCCTTGCCCCTTCCCCTATAAATAGAGGGGTGAGGGGAGGGCTGCTGCACACAACTCCAAGGCGCAGCCCCTCCCCTCCCCAACACCTCTCCTCCTCCGTTACGCGCTTGCGAAGCCCTGTCGAAGTACTGCTGCACCAACACCACCACGCCGTCGTGCTGCCGTTGGAGCGATCTTCCTCAACCTCTCCTCCTCCCTTGCTGGATCAAGAAGGAGGAGACGTCTCCCGTCCCGTACGTGTGTTGAACGCAGAGGTGCTGTTCGTTCAGCACTTGGACATCGGTGGTCTGAATCACGTCGAGTACGACTCCGTCATCACCATCCCCTTGCAAGCTTCCGCACGCGATCTACAAGTGGTATGTAGATGCAAACTCACTCCCTTGACTCGTTGCTTCGATGAACTCATAGATGGATCTTGGTGAAACCGTAGAATTTTTTTTAATTTTCTGCAACGTTCCCCAACAGACCACTGCCCTCCTCTTCCGAGTTACGCCACAAGTATAATGTGCTCTCCGCAAAGAGAACGAGGTTCAGGTCGACTGCTACTTCTCCTTCCGAGCTACGCCACAAGTATAATGTGCGCTCCACAGGAAGACAAGGTGCAGGTCAATTGATGCCTTCTTCCTCGGAGGAACGCCGCAAAAATCCTACCGAGTGGAGAGCAGACCTCCCACTCGGAGGCTTAGCTGCAGTCCAAGTACTCGCCTAAGTTTCAATAAAATACTACCGAGTGGTGAGCCAGCCTCGCACTCGGAAGCTTAGCTGCAGTCCAAGTACTCGCCTAAGTTTCAACGAAATCCTACCGAGTGGTGAGCTAGCCTCCCACTCGGAGGCTTAGCTGCAGCATAGCGCTCGCCTAAGTACAAGCATAACATGCGCTCCGCAAGGAAGACGAGGTGCAGGTCGACCACTGCCCTCCTCTTCCGAGCTACGCCACAAGTATAATGTGCTCTCCGCAAAGAGGACGAGGTTCAGGTCGACTGCTACTTCTCCTTCCGAGCTACGCCACAAGTATAATGTGCGCTCCACAGGAAGACGAGGTGCAGGTCGATTGATGCCTTCTTCCTCGGAGTAACACCGCAAAAATGCTACCGAGTGGAGAGCAGACCTCCCACTCGGGGGCTTAGCTGCAGCCTAGTGCTCGCCTAAGTTTTTGAAAATCCTACCGAGTGGAGAGCAGACCTCCCACTCGGGGGCTTAGCTGCAGCCCAGTGCTCTCCTAAGTTTTTAAAAATCCTACCGAGTGGAGAGCGGACCTCCCACTCGGGGGCTTAGCTGCAGCCCAGTGCTCACCTAAGTTTTTGAAAATCCTACCGAGTGGAGAGCAGACCTCCCACTCGGGGGCTTAGCTGCATCCCAGTGCTCGCCTAAGTTTTTGAAAATCCTACCGAGTGGAGAGCAGACCTCCCACTCGGGGGCTTAGCTGCAGCCCAGTGCTCGCCTAAGTTTTTGAAAATCCTACCGAGTGGAGAGCGGACCTCCCACTCGGGGGCTTAGCTGCAGCCCTGTGCTCGCCTTAGTTTTTGAAAATCCTACCGAGTGGAGAGCAGACCTCCCACTCGGGGGCTTAGCTGCAGCCCAGTGCTTGCCTAAGTGTGTTGAAGAACAAGTCGATTGCAATAAGTGCTTCATCCTAGCCCGCAAAAGACACCTCAAACCGGATGCAAACATATTCAACGTCGAATCCAAGTTCAGATAACGTCTTAACGAACCGTAAGTGCTCAGGCGCTAAGCCCGTTAAGGTTTATCGGTTACAAAAACCACTCGGCATACCGAGGCAAATTTAAAGTATCAAGCATAGAAGTTTTTTACCCCTCCTGTGGAGGGCTGGAAAGCGCAACGAATTCGTCCAGGTCGATTCCATCTGCAATCCGAGTGGCAGCAGCGATAAAGGTCTCCATGAAGGATCGGAAATCATGCTTCTTGGTATTGGCCACCTTGAGGGCTGCCAGCTTGTCCTCTCACGCTTCCTTGCAGTGAACACGGGCCAGAGATAGAGCAACATCCGCACCGCACCTGGCAGAAGACTTCTTCCATTCTTGCACTCGACTTGGAACATCGTTCAGTCAAGTCATCAAAGACTCGAGGTCGTTCTGAAGCGTCTCTCCTGGCCAGAGTGTTGTGTCGATGCGGGAAGTTGCGACCTTCAGCCTTGCGAGATAGTCGACAACGGCAGCGACGCGAGACTCGAGTCGGAGCACATTCATGGCGGCTTCGTCTTTCACAGGAGAGTTGATGGGATCCAGGTTTATCTCCAGTCGACCAGTCTCCTCCTCAAAGTTCTGGCAGAACTCTGCAAACCCAACCCCAAAGTCAAGACAACGGTTTGATGGTATGATCATAGTTAAGATGCCTGTTTGGTACAAAGGGTTACTGTCGGTGTCAAAACCGGCGGATCTCGGGTAGGGGGTCCCGAACTGTGCGTCTAGGCGGATGGTAACAGGATACAAGGGACACGATGTTTTACCTAGGTTTGGGCCCTCTTGATGGAGGTAAAACCCTACGTCCTGCTTGATTAATATTGATGATATGGGTAGTACAAGAGTGGATCTACCACGAGATCAAGGAGGCTAAACCCTAAAGCTAGCCTATGGTATGATTGTTGTAATGTATGTTGTGTCCTACGGACTAAATCCCTCCGGTTTATATAGACACCGGAGGAGGCTAGGGTTACACAAAGTCGGTTACAATGGTAGGAGATCTACATATCCGTATCGCCAAGCTTGCCTTCCACGCCAAGGAAAGTCCCATCCGGACACGGGACGGAGTCTTCAATCTTGTATCCATCGCAGTCTTGGAGTCCGGCGGACGATGATAGTCCGGCTGTCCGGACACCCCCTAGTCTAGGACTCCCTCAGTAGCCCCTGAACCAGGCTTCAATGACGATAAGTCCGGCGCGCATAATGTTCGGCATTGCAAGGCGGGTTCCTCCCTTGAATAATCCAGAGAAGATCATGAACACCAGGATAGTGTCCGACTCTGCAAAATAAATTCCACATTCCACCGTAGAGAGAATAATTCACATAAAACCAATCTGCTGACGTTTTATGCGGCATGACATCACACCGCTTCCAAGCCTTTATTTGAATCGTTTTTTATTATACCACCTCAGCACATTTAGCGAAGCGGTTTCCTTGGCACGTCTTGTCGAAGCAGAGATTGTGTTCCCCTTATTCCGGGATTCTCATCAATACGTGCGTGGGTAACCCAACCGTGCCCGTCGCCACGCCTCCTCTATCGAAGGTGAATCCCGAACGGTCACGGAGACGACTCTTGGTATTTTTCTCCTTTATAAGAGGACCAAGGCTCGTTCCTTTTTTTCAATCTCGCATCGAATCTCCTCCTCGCTCCCAGTTCCAACACCCAGAGCCCCAGATTCGAGCGCTTCGGATTCTCAACCATGTCCGGCTCCGACCTCCAGGGTCGGTGGATGCCCTCCTCCGTCACGGAGGAGGACGTGTTAAAGCTGCGTGAGGCCAAGTACCTGTCCTATGAGATTTCACACAGGTTGCCTGCTCAAGGGCAGGCCATGCCTGCCCCCGAGCCCAGTGAGTACGTTGTCTTCGTATCCCACCTCCATCGGGGTTTAGGCTTCCCGACGGACCGCTTCGTGAGAGGGCTCATGTTCTACTACGGGCTGGATTTTCACGACTTGGCTCCGGAGTCCATCCTCCATATCTCCGCATTCATTATCGTCTGTGAAGCCTTCCTCCGCGTCACTCCCCACTTCGGCATGTGGCTGAAGACCTTTAATGTGGAACCGAAGATGATCGGGGGGCGTCAAGCGGAGTGCGGCGGGGCGGCCATAAGCAGAAGGGCCAATGCCCCGTGGCCCGAGGGTTCCTTCCAAGAGGAACTCGGATTGTGGCAGCAGGAGTGGTTCTATATCACCGCTCCGAAGGGCAGCAAGCAAAAGCCGCCGCCTTCATTCCGCCCGGGACCTCCACGCTAACTGATGTCGTGGGTCAACCAAGGGCTCAATTGGGGGCCGTCCGAAGACGTGCCCTCATTGCAGGGCCGGATTTGAGACCTCCAGGCGAGGGAGATCAATCTGGTCATGGTGATGCAGGTTATGCTAATCAGGTGTCTTCTGCCCTGCAAACGCCGTCCTCTCCGTCTATGGGAGTTCAATCCGGAGGGACCTCGAATTCTCCAACACTTCATGGGTGCGACACCCGTGGAGATGTACAAGTTGTTCTTCGAACCGCAGGTAGCGTGTCCGGAATTGACCGAGGACGCAGGCCTAAGCTGCAATCGCCCGGATACTCAGGTAAATAGCTCAGAGTCCGGACGTTCTGTTTATCTGCTTTTATAGAGTTCGCCTCCTGACCCATTACTCTTCACAGGAGTGGGTAGCACGATCGAAGCTGATAAGGTGTCCGGCTCCCCTCCCAGAGACCGCACTGGAGCCCGTGCTGGTCAGAATGTTGGAGGTCGCGCCCGTAGAAGGGAGCGACGGGGAAAATAGAGGAGCTATTATTTCGCCCAAAGGGGCGTCTGAAGAGAGGGGAATCAAAAACCCCTCCTTCCAGGGGGAGAAGAGGACCGCCTCCGAAGATCCGGAGGCCAAAGCCCCTAAACGAGGGAAGAAATCTTCACCGGGGGGTCCGGCGTCCGGGGAGAACCCGGACGTACAATCGTCTCTAAAGGATCAGCCCTCCAGCGAGCCGTGAGTAGGAAAACGGGAGTTCATTAGTAAGAAAATACCTCCATTTGTGCTTCTGTGGATAACCGAAATTTTTATCTTGCAGTTCGGATTTGCAGCCTTCTCAGATGAGTTCGTCTTCGGGGGATCTTCTTCCGGAGATGATGGAGAGCGAAACGCCTCCGTCTGCTGCGCCGTCAGATAGGGCAGACGAGCCTGAAGTATCGTCACGGAGGGTTTCCCAGAGTCCGGAGGGGCCGGAGAGTTCGGCGCCTACTAGTATCCGGCCGGGAGAACTAAAGAATCTGCTTGAGAGGGCGTCCATCTCAGAAGATCACCGTGCTTTGATGCGTATGGTGATTGGAAGGATTTCGTCCGCCGAGAGCGGATTGCGTAATGCCGCTAAGAGTTTGCTGGCGGGATTTGAGGTACGCAAGAATGACGCACCTTTTTTTTGACAGTTTTGCACATAAAAGTGCGCCCTATATAGATAGTAGCCCCTGAGACTCGGTAGGTTGTCGAAAACGACAGCGTGCCGAGGATCAAAATCGCAAGTAATGAATGTCGCCGTTTTTATGCAGGTGGCGGATAGTCCGAGGGCTAGCCGGACTAGTGGAGTTGCCGAGTTAATGCGGCAACTTGACGTGGCGGATGTGGACATCGCACTTGTCAACCGGCGACTTGACGAGTCGCAAGGTAAATGAGTTCTCCACAGTCGCTTTATGTAAGGGGGTCAAAGCCCTCCTCTGATAAATTATATGCTGTGATACAGACGGTGCTGCTGCTGTGGAGAGCCTTCGGGCCGAACTTGCTCAAGCTAAGGAGCAAGGCCGAAGGAGTGATGCGGCTGCCTCAAGGGCGGCCGAGGAGTTGAAAGCCGAAAAGGCTGCACACTGTCTAAGCAGGGAAAAGGTGGCCGAATTGGCCGTGAAATTAAGAGATGCTGCCGACCGCAATGAGGCTCTTGAAAAGGAGCGCTTATCGGAGCAGGAAGACCTGGGGAAGGCCACCGCCGAGGCCAAGGATGCCCGTTCTGCAATGCGGGCTATGAAGGAGGAGCTGCGCCAGGCCGGAGATATTGTGGCTGGCAAGCCTTTTCTGTTGCATCGCCGGTTTACGGATCAAAAGTATGCTCAACTTGGCCAGCTGTGGGGTCCGGAGGATCCGTATATGGACTTAGCGGCAAGTGCGGCTGATGCCGTTGAGCACTTCCGGAGCCAGAAGGATCACAAGACGGAAGAGCTATTTTGGTCTCAATTCCATAGTCTGGATCGTTCACTGCCGTTGACCGATCGGTTGGCCGAATGGGCCGAGCTAAATAGATTGTCCGGACTTGCCATGACTAACGTAGTGGCTCATGTCTGGCCCGAGAGGCCCAAGGCGACGAGCTATTTCGGCTTATTGCAGCAATTTCTTGGAGCGGTGCCGCATATCAAGGAGATGAAGCGGTCGGCTTGCATCGAAGGCGCGTGGATGGCTCTTGCCCGTGTGAAGACACATTGGACAGAGATGGATGCCACCGCTATTGCCGCCCAGGGTTCGGACGAAAGACGGTTACCCGTCGAGCACTATTTTTGGGAAGTTATGCGTGGCGCTCGTGTAATAGAGTCGCAGTGCTCAAAAAATGTCACGTTCAAATGAACGTTTTAGGTTGTAAAACAATGATTATGCTATAACTGCTTTTTATACTTGTGCGTCCCAAGTAGTAAAATATCTCCTAGGCGGCCGTTTACGTATACATTTGTATAACCTGAAAGATTGCAGTCTTCGGCTTCAGCCCCCATGCACAAGGTGCGGGGGTGTTCGCAAAAATAGCGCGTTTTCACACTTAATCCGACGTCTCGATCCTGTTAAGGAGGTGGTAGCGTAGCAAACGGGGCAATCCGGACTATAATGCTTTATCACTTTCACTTAGCCAGTGGAGCTCGAGGGTGGGGCTACGATATAGCCCCTTGGGGCACCGCGCTTCTCCGAGTTTGGGGCGCGTGTGTGCCTGACCGGGAAACGGTCCTTCGTCAAAGCGGGGAATTCTAAACATTCCGGTAGTCGATCGAGTGGTTGACTAGTCTCTCGCTATATCATGACAGTCAGTTTTCGGCTTTCTCTACTGAGGTGCTCGCCCAGCCGAACTGGGGCACAATCGCAATAGTTCTCCTGGTGCCGCGTTAGCCGATGATATGGAACGTAAGGCATCAAAACACAGGAGCCGGGCAAACCCAACATTTGACCAAAGACATGATTCGGAGCTGATGCATATAATGCCTAACTCGAGACGCCGAACACTCCCTAAGGTGTTCAGACTTTATAATAATGGGCAGAACAATGCCCTAAGCCCCTAGTGTCCAGGTACGGGCATGATCCTCTGACGCGGCCGATGCCAAAACATCAGACTCCGCTTTGGTTATAAGAAGAAACCAAGGGAGAATAACAACAAGAGACAGTAAAAAAGGTTTACGCAGGGTCTTAATCTGAAAAGAATCCTCGTAACGGGTCCCTACTGCACGTCTGCGCATGTGTCTCCGTTGTGCCGTTATCCTGGACGGGTGTGCACATCGTTCATCTGTAAAAAGAGAGGAACTTAGTTTGAAAAGAACTCGTGCGAAAAAAGGTATATGTGAAAGAAGAAATATAAATAAGTAAAGCGGGGTCTGTATGGACTCGCTGTTTGTTTGTGCACGCAGCCCCTTGTGAAGGGATGCGCGGCTAGGGAGCCCCTAGCCTACTTATGCCGGACTCGTCTGTCCGTGTCCGGGGTCTTTAAGTAACCCTCGCACTGAAATGATGCCGCGTGGACCGGGCATCTTGAGTGTAAGAGACGCGTAATGTGGTATGGCGTTGAAACGGACAAAAGCCTCTCGTCCCAAGAGTGCTTGATATCCACTTTTAAATGGGACGATATGAAAGATTAGTTTTTCGCATCGGAAGTTGTTCGGTGATCCGAACACAACTTCTAGTAATAGGGAGCCCGTGCACCTGGCGTAAGGGCCTGGCGTCACTCCTTTAAAGGAAGTGCGGCTGTGTCGAATTTTAGTAGGGTCTATCCCCAACTTGCGGATTGTATTTGGATACAGCAGGTTTAAGTCGCTGCCTCCGTCCATCAGGACTTGAGTGAATTGTAGTCCGTCGATTATTGGATCCACTATCAGGGCAGTCCGTGCTGCATTTCGAACGCTTCTGGAATAATCCAGGTGGTCGAAAGTTATTGGTTTTGATATCCAATCTCTATGGTCTGCTGGGTTGGACCGTGCGAGGCTCTTTTTAGAAGGTGCCGCACTATTTTTCGGTATTATCACATGAAGTGAGTTTACTGCTTTGACCTCTTGTGGGAAAGTCTTTTGCTTTCCGGAGCTCTGCTGGTGGGGTTTATCGTCTTCGTTTGACGCGTCGAGCCCCTTGTGTTCGGCGTTTAATCGGCCGGACTATTTGAAAACCCAACAATCTCGATGGGTGTGGTTTGCAGGCTTTCCGGGGGTACTATGGATTTGACATATCCGACCCAAAATCTTGTTTAAGTTGGACAGCTCATCGCTGTCATCCTTAAGAGGCAGTGTTTCGTTGTTTGGCCGCGAGCTTTTGAATCCGGCGTTGACTGCCGTGCTCTTTGGGCTTTTCTCTTTATTCCGGCGCTGCCCTTTTCTGCGCCGTGATTTTCCGTTTCCATCTCTTATTTCGGATGTACTTGGGTCGCTGGTGCTGCATCTTGCTAACCAGCTATCCTCTCCCGCACAGAAGCGGGTCATGAGGCTTGTTAGCGCGGACATTTTCCTCGGTTTCTCTTGGCCGAGGTGTCTGGCAAGCCATTCGTCTCGGACGTTATGTTTAAAAGCTGCTAAGGCTTCGGTGTCCGGACAGTCGACTATTTGGTTCTTTTTGGTGAGGAACCTGTTCCAGAATTTGCGCGCTGACTCTCCAGACTGTTGAGTTATATGACTTAGATCGTCTGCATCCGGAGGGCGGACATAAGTCCCTTGAAAATTTGCTCTAAACGCGTCCTCGAGCTCTTCCCAACTTCCAACAGGGTTTTCTGGGAGTCTTTTAAGCCAATGACGGGCTGGCCCTTTGAGCTTGAGGGGTAGGTATTTTATGGCGTGGAGATCATCCCCTCTGGCCATGTGTATGTGTAGTATATAATCTTCTATCCAGACTCCAGGGTCTGTTGTTCCATCGTAGGCCTCTATGTTTATGGGTTTAAATCCTGCTGGGAATTCATGGTGCAGCACCTCATTGGTGAAACATAGTGGGTGTGCGGCGCCCCTGTATTTGGGTGTGCCACTATCTTCGGACACTTGACGTGTTGCCTTGCTTCCTGGGGCCTTCTTCTTTGGCCCGTAAATGGACCTGGCTGGGCCATCTGTCTTTCCATGTTCATTAGTCGGTTTATGTGTGGCGCCGCTTTCAGAATTTGGCCTATCATCTGGTCGTCTATCCAACCAGGCGGCCTTTTCATGTTTTGACTGTGGGGGCTCTATGGCCTCCTCGTCAAATTCTGGTAACAGCTTGCGCTTCGGGTAGCTCTTGGATTGGTGGCTATTGTCGTATTTATCCGCGGTTTTGAGCACTTTGCTCCACCTCATCCTGAGTGTGTCTTCCGCTGTTTTGAGCTTCCGTTTTTCCTTCTTCAAGCTTCTTGCAGTGTTGACGAGTCTTTTCCAAAGGTTTTTACTATCCAGCGGCGTGTCCGGCATGAGGTCGTCCGGATTGTCGTTTTCGCCAGGCCTGGACTGATTATCTGACTCGTCCTGTTCGGACGGTTGCTTATCTGCATGTTCGTCGTCCACTTGTGTGCCCTGCTGTATTGCGGGGTCCTTAGGAGCGTTGTTGTTGTCGAGGCGGGACTTAGGGCAGCATCTACGCCGCCGTTTAGGTTGTTTGTCGGCTGGGTTATCTTCTGCCGCGGCCCGTTGGTCCTCGTTATCGCTCTCTTTTGGGGTATCCACCATATATACGTCATATGACGAGGTGGTCCTCCCGTGCCCTGTATGCGCTGGTTCCTGTTCGTCTCCGGCGTCGTCGTATATACCGTCGATGTCTTCGGAGTCATAGTCTAGCATGTCGGTTAGATCGTCGACAGTGGCTACAAAGTGGGTGGTGGGTGGGCGCTGAATTTCTTCGTCGTCTGTATCCCAACCATCCTGACCATAGTCCGGCCAGGACTCTCCCGATAACGAGAGATGCTTTAGCGAATTTAGGATGTCGCCGAAGGGCGAGTATTGGAAGATGTCCGCGGCGGTGAATTCCATAACCGGCGCCCAATCCGATTCGATTGGTAGGGGCGTGGGAGGTCCAGAGTCCGGCAAGGAGTCCGGCACCTCGGAATCACGAGTTTCGCGAGGGACAAGATTAGCGTTCAGCTCCATTGCCGTGGAAGTTGAAGCCCCCGAGGTGGTGTCCATCCACCGATCCTCGATCTGGGCGATCGGCTCCGGACTAAAGGCCGAAGCGGATTCGTGTGCGGCCACCAAGGCACTGTTCAGCGGCAGAGCTAGATCATGCCCATTGCAACAGTGCGGCGCGCTCGGCTTTGGCTCGAGCCCGTCGAAGATCAAGTCCCCGCGGATGTCGGCCGTGAAGTTTAGGCTTCCGAATCTGACCTGATGGCCAGGGGCGTAGCTTTCGATTTGCTCCAGATGGCCAAGGGAATTAGCCCGCAGTGCGAAGCTGCCGAATACGAAGATCTGTCCGGGGAGAAAAGTCTCAACCTGGACAGCGTTGTTGACTGAAGATGCCATCGAGCCTATTAGTGACGACACAGAGGAACTCTCAATGAAAGCACCAATGTCGGTGTCAAAACCGGCGGATCTCGGGTAGGGGGTCCCGAACTGTGCGTCTAGGCGGATGGTAACAGGATACAAGGGACACGATGTTTTACCCAGGTTCGGGCCCTCTTGATGGAGGTAAAACCCTACGTCCTGCTTGATTAATATTGATGATATGGGTAGTACAAGAGTGGATCTACCACGAGATCAAGGAGGCTAAACCCTAAAGCTAGCCTATGGTATGATTGTTGTAATGTATGTTGTGTCCTACGGACTAAAGCCCTCCGGTTTATATAGACACCAGAGGAGGCTAGGGTTACACAGAGTCGGTTACAATGGTAGGAGATCTACATATCCGTATCGCCAAGCTTGCCTTCCACGCCAAGGAAAGTCCCATCCGGACACGGGACGGAGTCTTCAATCTTGTATCCATCGCAGTCTTGGAGTCCGGCGGACGATGATAGTCCGGCTATCCGGACACCCCTAGTCCAGGACTCCCTCAGTTACCTTCGAGCATGAGGAATAGCTTCTTGGCGAGTCCTCCCAGATAAGCCTCCAGATCATTCTTCTTTCCCACTAACTCGCTTGCCTTGTCACTCAAAGCAATCTTGTCACTCTTCAGTCGACTTACCTCTTTGTTGGCCGCATCAAGAGCAGCTTTCAGATTGGTATTTTCCTCTTCAAGCTTGGTGATTGAAGCCAGCTTCTCCTATGTGAGCTTGGTCTTCTCTAAAGCCGCTTTCTGTGCCTCAGCCAAGTCAAGGTCTTTCTTCTTCAGAGCATCCCTCAGTTTATCTGCAAAATCACAGTGAGATCAGACTCAGAAATGGACAAGAGATAAAAATAGTCGTCGAGGTTCTCACCAAACATACCTTTTGCCTCCTCCTTCGCCTTCGTGAAGTTCTCCTGGACGAGCTTCAGATCAAGTTCGAGTTGGATATGCTTGTTCTCCAACTCAGTATAACGAGCTGCAAGCTCGCAAGATTTCTGCGAAGAACCAATCGACAGATGTCAAAGACAGGTCACTTCCGAGTGACTAAGGAAAAATCATAGCATTTCTAAGACTACAGCCGAATATAAACATTCGACCATAGTCTCGGGGACTACACCCAGTGGGTGCACTCAGCGTGCCCCCACTAGTTATATCAGTTAGAGTCGATCAGTTGACCAACAAAAAAAAGAGAGAGAGCTGGTTCTTCAGACTGTAGTCGACTGCCATCAGTCGACCATAGTCTTGGGGACTACACCCAGTGGGTGCACTCAGCGTGCCCCCACCGGTCTATGATTCCATTCGACCTGATCGAGTAAAGAAAAAGCTTAAGACATAAAGACTATGGTCGACTGCAAGCAATCCACCATAGCCTTGGGGATTACACCCAGTGGGTGCACTCAGCGTGCCCCCACTAATCCGGAATTTCAATCGACGCACCCAGTGGGTGTACGACAGATACTAAGATTTTCAGAAAGGAGGATTTTCAGATATCATATCCTAACAGAATAGGCGGTGACCGACTAACCTGAACATTGCTCTGAAGAGCCGAGCTGGCGTCATAAGCCGCCTGACTGGCGTCCCGGATCACCTTCACTTGCTCCATCATGACCCCTGCCTGGCGTATCGCCTCTTTAGCAGCGCTTGCTTGGTCTTCTGGGACGTGGTGGGTCGAGAAAAGTGAAGGCTGAGTAGCACTCGATGATGAAGGGCGAACACTCGTCAGCGGCACCGCAAAGGATACGGTAGGTCGAGTGACGCTGTCCCCCTCCACAACCAACGTCTCGGGTGCTGACACGTCCTGAGTCGGCTTGCCAACAGACGCTTTCCTATTCCTCCTTTGCCTCAGTGGTTCCTCGTCATCGTCGTCAGGAAGGTCAATAACGATGTTAGAAGGAGCTGCAGAAAAGATTCAAAGTTAAAAATGAAGATCCTACCGACTGAAAACGAAGCTACAAAGGCCATACCAGGGTTGGAAGTGACAACATCCTCCATTTCATGATCCTCAGGTCTGGTCGAGGTAACAGAAGTAGCAGCACTGAAGTTCCAGAAGTCAGTCGGTTAGCTCACGAATCGACCAAGTATAAATCCATGTGAAACGAGAAAACTCAAGTTACGTCATTACCCTGAGATAGTGGGGATCACCATCTTCATCTTCGGCAAGGACTTCGTCGGCTTCGACGACGCCACTCGAGATTGCTTCGGCGCTTTCTCAGTCAGCACCGGAGAAGTCGTCCGAGGACGCTTGGTCGACTGCACGACAGGCGCGAACCCCTTACCGCGCTCAACCGCAGGGTCATGGACAAGCTTCGAGCGTCTTTCAGAACAGGGAGGTGCAACTTCCTCCTCCTCCTCCTCTTCCTCCTCATCAGAGTCATCATCTTCATCATCGTCATCACCACCCGAATCGCACTCCTCCAGGCTCTCGCCTCCACTTCCTTCCTCCTCCTCAGTCGGAGCCTGTGCCCCATTGGGCATCGAGTACAACTCAGTGGTGGCCTGACAGACAACAAAACAAGACAAAGGTCAATCGACCGATTTGCAGTGAAACAAAATGAATAAAACAGGACCACAACCAGGGATAAGTGGTCATACCGTGTCCGGTTCGTAGGTGTGGTCGAGTGGTGGGATCCTCCTAGCCCCACGAGGGTTATCCTTATTCCTTGTGATGGCGGTCATCCACCTCTCCAGTGTGGCATCGCTGACCGCTTCTGGATGGACCCGAGTGGTATCTTCAGTACCACAGTACAGCCACATCGGGTGGCCTCGGTATTGGAGTGGTTGAATACGCCGTCGAAGGAAAACCTCCAGAAGGTCCATGCCAGTCACTCCGTCCCGAATGAGCTGGACTACGCGCTCCATCAACATTTTAACCTGAGCCTTCTCCTCCGGAAGCACCTTCAGGGAAGATGGCTTGTTCACTCGGTCCATGGAGAACGGAGGGAGACCAGTCGACTGCCCCGGCGTCAACTCGTCTTGGCAGTAGAACCAGGTCGACTGCCACCCTCTAACCGACTCGGGAAGGGTCATGGCCGGAAAAGCACTCTTACTCCTCATTTGGATCCCAAGACCCCCACACATCTGGATAACCTTGGTCCTCTCATCATCCGGACTCGCCTTTTTTTCCGTCTGAGAGCGACAAGTGAGTATGTGCTTAAAGAAACCCCAGTGCGGTCGACAACCCAGGAAGTTTTCACACAGAGACACGAAAGCGGCGAGGTAGGCAATGGAATTGGGAGTGAAATGGTGGAGTTGTGCCCCAAAGAAGTTCAGAAACCCTCGGAAGAAAAGACTCGGTGGCAGAGAAAATCCGCGATCTACATGAGTGGCTAAGAGAACACACTCACCCTCCAGCGGCTGCGGTTGCCACTTGGTCCCCGGAAGTCTGGCTGACCCATGGGAGATTAGTCGCTCATTGGCCAGATCGTCGAGATCCTGTTGGGTGATGGTCAAGCGGATCCAATCTCCTTGGACCCAACCTTGCGGCAGGCGGGACCGCGATGAAGATCCACCCCGACTGGTCGCTCTCCCCTTTGCTTTCGCTGTCGTCATAGCCTTCTTCGCTCGCTCCAAGGCCGCCGTCTTCTCCTTCACCATCGTCGCCGGCGAGGCGTGCGAGGAGTGGATGAGCGGAGGAAAAAGCGGGCGCAGCAGGTGAGGATTGAGGAAGGTGGAGAGGGGAATGGAGACGCACTGTTCAAAACCCCCCGTCCGGCGCCTTATATAAGGGCACTTCCGAGTGGCTGACAGGTAGGCCCGGGCAATCCTGTCAAATCCCGAAACAGTCGCGCGCGCGATACATGGCGAAAAAGGCGGCACAGAAATCGAGGTGTCTTCGTCTTATCCCATCCGAGTACCGCGGTCCTCTCCACTTCGCGCGCTTCCCAAAGTTCGGATCCCACTAAATCCGCTAACAGCAGGGCAACTTGTCAGACGGTAGATTTCCTACGATCTGTCGCTCGGAAAACCACCAAGTTCAAAAGTTCACTCGACAGAGGAAAAGAATGGATCAAGGCGACTGAAAGAAAAGTTGATGCCATCTCTAAAAAAAGTCATTGATCCAGAATGAGACATACTCTGAGCACAAAAATAGGTCAGAAAGATTATCAACTCCTTCCTCACTCAAACCTCGATCCATTCGGGGGCTAATGATGAAGTCATGTACCTAGGGTAGGGTCATGGACCTGTCCAAAGTACCCCCCCCCCCCCCAAGGACATCTTTAGAAGAAGCTGCCTTCCAGTCGACCAAGAGGGATTCCACTCGACGGACTCGAAGACAGTCGACCATGAAGACTCACTCGACCACCAGGAGTTCAAGAGCCACTCTGTATCCAAACGGTCTGTAATTAAGTAGTCTTTATGGCCATGATGACATTTTATGTAGGGCGTTACCAGTAACGCCAGTCCTTTATGTACTTTAAACCCTGCATAACTGAGGGCCGGAGGGGTCTGGCAGACGCTATATAAGCCACCCCCCTCCTTAGTGTAAAGGGTTCGCACCCCTGTAACTCATACACATATAATCCAGTCGACCGCCTCCGGGCTCCGAGACGTAGGGCTGTTACTTCCTCCGAGAAGGGCCTGAACTCGTAAATCCCTTGTGTATACAACTACTCCATAGCTAGGATCTTGCCTCTCCATACCTACCCCCATTCTACTGTCAGTCTTAGTACCACGACACTGCCCACGAGGGAGGTCTCTGCACGCGGAGCGCATCCCAATTTTCCATTGGTTCCCTTTCACACGGCACCTCCAATTAGTTTCTCTTGGGTGAGGATCAACTTTCTATTGGGGTCAGGCTAAGTCATACATACATGTATGCAGGTGACTAGTATTAGACCTCGACTCTCTGAAAAACCTAGCCGTCGGCACCACCTTCGCCGCCACCGTAGATCGGTTACCCCTCCTCCGGCCAGCCTCGCCGGTGTCGGGAGGGGTGGGGAACCTGATCTATGAGTGTTCTTTATAGTAGTAGTATTTTCATTAGTCTGGTTTATGGTTTTGGTAGTTGTCTTTTTCTTTGAAGACGGCATTGTCTACAATAAAGTAATGTTCGTTCCCTCCGTTCGATGACGAGATCTCCTTCCCGCCGTCAATGGTGGTGTTGGAAGATTATGTTTGCCTAGGTATGGTCCTTCAGATCTTGCTTCGCCAGATCACTTTTGGTTTTTTGTCATGGTTGCCACGAGGAGGATTGTCCTTGCAATATCTGTCCCGGTTGTTATGTCCTTGACAATGGTTATTCATACTTTCGACTCCCAGCGATGTCGACCTGGCTGTTCGGTTTTTTGTGCCTGAAATACCGGTGTTGGTGCTCTTGCCGATGTTGGTTGATTACTTTAATGGATGCGTGCGTGCATCGTAGCCTTGGCATTGTGGCTTAAATTAAAACCATGGGAGAACCCTCGTTGGTATTTACAGGTCTGTGGTTTGATACCTTTGCTATTTTCATGCGACTGCCTTCAGAAATGTACAAGATCATATCATAGAAGAAAAAAGAGTTTGAAGATCTCGAAGATTTACTTGTTTCTTTTAGACTTTATCGACTTTATCTCGTAATCGCTGTAATCAACTTATGTATCTCTACCATGTACAATTCGCTCTATAAACATATCATGGTATTGATTGTCAAAAAAAGTCATACATACATGTATGTTGCTAGCAAAATTTAATGGATTCATCTGAACCCAACGATTGAACGTTGGATCCACCCCTAGTTGGCTTGAATCATGGGATGCTGGAGATATGTCGCTTCATCTGGCGAGTCACGACCACACCAGTGGTCGACGACGGTTTCTCGTTTGGTTGTCAGCAAAGTTTCCAAGACATCTATCCTATCCCGGTATCCGTAGTAGATCCGCATTTCTATGCTATTATACCCTGTTTGGTTAATAAAAGTATGGGTTTCACTCGAATAAAAGTTGATGTAAATGTTTTCAATCAAATCAGTTCTCACATATGTGATGTGAATTGATAGCCCGGATGATATTTCCTCAAGAAAAAAACCCAGATGACATAGCCATACTACGGTGACTACTACAAGAAGAATATTGCACATATGTCATGGATCCAACCAAAGCAAAAGAATAAGTAGCAATAGAGTCAGGCATAATAAAAATATTAACAACGGAAAACCTCTAAAATCGAAGGAGCTACCATTTGACGCATTCTGCGTCAAATTGAAGAGCTTTCACACCAAACGATATTTTCTGGGCCAGCCCACTGGGTGTTGCATGCAATGCTCCTTGCCTTCTTCCGAGCGGTTTTCCTTGGTTGGCTTCCTTTGAACAGGCTTTCATCTAAGAAACCAGTTAATGGATTTGTTCCGGTAGATTTATAACATCTACTCCCTCCGTTCCAAAATAAGTGTCTTCACCTTAGTACAATTTTATACTAAAGTTAGTAAAAAGTCGAGACACTTATTTTGGGATGGAGGGAGTATTATTGCAATATTTAAACTTCAATTTTTTTTAAAAAAAATCCAAAATAAGAAAATTTCACAAATTCAAAAAAATGTTCACAGATTTTTTTAAAAAAATCTTGAATTTAAAAGGTGATATAGAAAATACATTCTGAACATCTTTTAAATTTTGTGAACATTTACAATTTTTTACAAAAATCGGAATATTTAATTTTATAACATTTTTTAAAATTTGTAAACATTTTCTTAAAGAAAATAAAAGAGAAAGAAATGTAAAGTAAAATGAGAAGGAAGAAAAATAAAAATAAAAGAACATATAGGGAAGAGATAAAAAAAAACAGAAAATAAACTGATAGAGAAAATGACTTAAAAAAACTGTTTTAAAGCCTTCTAGAACTTCCTAAAAGCGGAAAATTCCAAACCTAAACTTATAAAAACCGACAAATCAGGTAAAGCCGCCCAATCCAGGTGGGCTCTCTCTTAATATGTTGTCCATGGATACCCTCAGTTTCCAATTCAGCATGAAGTTACTGCTTGACACAAACTTAAGGGGACAATTAGCAGCTAGTGATAGCACACAGTTAAGGGCGAAATTGGAATACAATTTTTTTTAACAACACAATGAGGAACGATGTTTTTTATGGGGCGCTAAACAAAAAAACATTGCAAGTCGAATTTGCACAACATCAACATGAGAGACTCAAAATCCCCCCCCCCCCAAATTTAGTTGCTATTCTGTTTCAAAATAGCACAGTAGAATGTTCCAACACTTGGTGGTCGTAGACTCCAGCAGGGGCAAAACTGAACACAGAATATAACCATCACATGCCTCTAGCCGTCAAGATAATAATCGGCTAACACAACACAACTACAGGCGAAAAAGGATGAAGCATAAATTACCAGTGATTCCCATTTCAAAATACACCACCATGGTTACTGCTCCAAGTGACAACAAATGCTAGTAGGAGTGAACATAATTTCCATCACAAAATACACCAGTCACTGCTCTAAGTGATAACAAATGCTAGTACAGTACAAGATAATCAGCTAACACAGCACAACGGGGAAGAGATTTCAGACAAGGGGAGCATACTAACAACAAACTTGATTATTGCAGTGACCTCAGATTGTCAACCCAGCAAGTTGACCCCTTACGGGGAGCATACCAACAACAAGCTTGATCCCTGCAGCACCTCAACACTTCAGCCCGGGAAGTGTATCCCAACCATCCAGCAATTGCCCTTGTAGATTTTGTTCCTCACCGACATCTTCTGCTTATATGTTTTCGGATATTTGGAAGTGCTTGGAACCATGATATTGCGCCTTTTACACAATACCCTGTTATGCAGGTATATGCCTTCGAGATCAACTGCAGCTTCCATCACACTTCTAATAAATTCAAAGAACTTGCATTCTGCTTGAAACCCATAAATCCTTAGCACAGCCAGATTGTGGTGCTTGAAATCAGATGCCAGTCCTTCCCACGCTGCGCCTTTGTCCTTCTTCTCCTCGCTAAACGCATGCTTCTTCCTCTCTTCCTCGTTTCTTATCATATCGCATACATTATCCCACACCTGCATTCCATTGAGAAAAAACCATAACATTACGCAAGGTTCTTACAAGAAACAAACTTGGGCGGTCACTCGAGCATTTAAACTGTCCGCGGCATATTTTCAACTGGACAACATCACCTTTTGCAACTTTAACAAGAGCCTTGGCGATTAGCTACAAACAGTTTACCTGTATGCACAGCTCCTTCAGGAAGGGTGCACCTTGGAGAATGAATAACGTCCAAGTCAGATCGCATTCTTCAGAAATGTTATCCAAAGTCGCGACCTTTAGTGAACGAAACACCTGCCACAATTGTCTTGGACCTTCTGGTTTCACCCAAATCTGCACAAGATGAAGACAATTAAGATTTGAACATCTTACAACATGAACAAAGGAAATTAGTATGACCAAGAGTTTATCGTCGCAAACCTTTTCGCTTCTGAAATTGAGATGGAGATCACTTATCGTTGCTTTGCCAAGGATCTCACTTAACTTGAGCATCTTGTGATAAGAAAGACCAATATTAGTGATGCTCACACGCTGGAGCAGTGGGGCATGACCAACGCAAAAAGGATCCACCTGTGAGAGCCAACCTTTAAAAGTCAGAAGTGCAAGCTTTGGTAGCCATTTCAGATAAACACCACTCTCAAATCTGCAGTTGATAATCTCAAGTTGGCTGAGTTGAGGGTGTTCCACTTGTAGAGAAGACGAAATCTCCACGTCGCAGTTGAACAAGTGGAGGAACTCCAGCCTCTTACAGATACCAAATATTTCCGGGAAATCCGATTGAGCCAGCGTCAAATGTTCCAGCTTGAGGCGTGTGAGACCACCAAATGCGACCGGGCAAGCATCAACAAACGACCTGAGCTGCCTCCCGTAAGCAACCAATTCATCATAGGTGCATTTCCTGCCATCCTTGTACGTTAAAATTGTGAATTCGGACGAACCAACCTTTTGTGTTGCCATAGTGCTGGCCACGGTCTGTCCAATGGAGATGGAATCATCTCCCAAAAATAATTGCACGGACAGGTGGTGAATGGGGTATGGACTTGGGGGCCTATTTTCCAGCATCCTCCTGGTTGCTTCGACGGTGGTGGAACTGGCACGAACGACATCGTCACTCGTCACGTTGGACCTGTCCTGTGCCAGCCTAAAGGAACCGACCGCGATGTCAATTTTCGAGAGCATGGCAGGGATCCGCCTCCACCTTTTGGACAGGGAGCTGGCTCTTGCGACGTCGACAATTCCGAGCCGGTCGACGATGTTGAGCAAAATGTCGTCGGGCAACTTGCTCAGCCGATCATCCCGACTTCCCTTCTGCATTTGCCATGGAAACCAATCAGGGTTGATTTCTAACTACTGGTCTCAAGTTGGTTGTTTACATCCAGACAGAAGATGCAAATTTGATGGATTATTTGATTCCCTGTTCTTTATCTGCTAAAAAAAAAGGAGATCAAGAGGACAAGGAACTCACCCCCATGGCTAGGGAGAACTGTGGTCCGGCCGTCGATCTGACCGCCGGTCGCCGTGAATCTGGTGGCTCGGGAGTTGCTCGTCTCCTCTTAAAAGTGGCCGACCGGACAGATTTATAGTGGCCACCAATGAAAACCCGGAGACTAAATTCGAAACAAGGCCTGCTTCTGATTGTATCCTGGGAAGGACTGTTTTGATTCCGGATTGCGACTAAAAAAGGGAGCCGCTTCGATTGCGGACTGCGGCTCGGAGAGGAGCCGCTTGGTTCCTGGATTGCCGGTTGCAGCCCGGAGCAGAGCTGCTTGATTACGGAGCTGCTGCTGCTGCTGCTGCTTCGATTGGGGACTGCAACTCCTCTGATTTGGCGCCTCTGCTCAAGCACCACTGGATTCTCATGCGGAGGCTCGCGGGGAGACGATGGCACACCGCCGCCGGCGCATCCCTCACCCCCAGTCTCTCCCCTTCTTCCTAACCAACCCCTAGGTGGCGGCGTGGGCCGTTGGAGTATGTGGCCTAGGAATGTTTGGCCCAATGTGGCCTAGGGCCTGTTCAGTGATATTGGGGGCTCAAGGGCCCTTGTTCACAGACTGACAAAGTATACGAGTACTTTCTCAAAAACAAAAAGACAAAATATACTGCATTCTTTTTTTTGAACTGAAACCGTAATATACTACTCCATCCGTTCCTAAATACTCCCTCCGTTTCAAAATAGATGACCCAACTTTATACTAAACTTAGTATAAAGTTGAGTCATCTATTTTGGAACGGAGGGAGTATTATCTTTGTAGAGCAAAATGAGTGAATCTACACTCTATAATATGATGGAGTCCATTCGAAATATCTAAAAAGACAAGGACGCCGATAATTGCCACACGTGTGGCAGTTAGGTGGATCGGCCCGCACGTCCTGTTCGGTGCGGGGACTAATCCGCCCGCACGACGGCGTCCGGGCGCACGAGCCACGACCCGCACGTCAGGTGTGTGGCGCGAACGCCCACACGTCCGGGCGACCCATCCCGCTGCCCGCACAACCCGAACGCGTGCTCGATGCCGCGACCTACCGACGAACCCTATCGCATCAGATCTACATCGTCTCCTACCTCCCGATCCCATCGCGTGCCTTCTCTGGTTGCCATGGCAACCAGACTAGATCTGTAGCGGCACCCATCCCCCTCCATCCTACCCCAACCCCTTGACACCACCACCCATACCCCCCCGCCCCCACCCCCACCCCCGATCGACGAGCCCGCGGCGACAGACAAAAGAGGAGCAGGTCGATCTCCGATCTCATCGTCTTTCTGGTCCTATTTCCACCCCTACTAGTTGAACTTTCTGATTGCCCACGAAGCGGGCAACTACATCCACAACTACATGGCAATTGCCACACGGATCTAGTGTTCACTAGAAGCATGGAAGGAATGGATGGGATGGATTTGGGTGGCAATCGGAATAGAGAGAACTAGTTACCGTTCAATTTTTACGTTGGTTGCCACCTGTCTTTGCAGTTAGTGGCCACCATGGTGTTTAGTCAGTTGCCATCTTATTGTGTTGCTCATCGCCATCAGTTCAAAAATGACACTTGGCATCCAGATTTTAGAAAATGGGATAACAAACGTGCATATCATATTTGCCATCATGTAATTGGTTGTCTACGCAATAATTGTGATGGGATTGCCGTGTTTTTCTTGTATGTACAAAAAAAATCAGCAGAAAATACAGTTTCATGTGTCTCTTGTTTGTGCAGTGACTGAAAAACACAATGGGAAAAGAGGCGGAAGAATGAATCAGAAAGATGACGCAGATCATTGGTTTTCTCAAAACCTGGCAATGCAACCTTGGGATGCATCAGAGTACAATCAACTCATTTCCGCGGGAGCGTTGCTGCCACTTTTAGAGCAGTATGTGAGCATGGGTACGGTAAATGATCAAAAAAAGGGACAATTGTCATGTTATGGGGGGTCGTGGGGGAATGGTATTGTACTTATGTCCTATCATGTTACTTTTTCGTATAGCTAGGGTCAAACTCAGGGGTGACTTGGCAAGTTCAAACACGGGGCGCTAACGCTGATGGATGTACGTTCGACCAATTTCAAGTAGCCAATGTGGCAAATCAAGGTAACACGTATCAATAAAACCATTCAGCTTTTGCCGAAAAGATGAAAAAAAAGACTTGAAGAGATGGAAAATACTTACAAGTTTTATGGTGGAAACGCAGGACCGTCATGTAGCACGTGGCAACCGTCAGCAATCGGGTACCTGCCATCGACGTCAAACACAGGTGAGTAGTATGAAGTGATTCTGTTGACAATGCAACATCAGAGGAATTATATGTGACATTGCTGCTTGTGTGTTGTATTCGCAAAAAGTGTAGTTTGTCGTGTATGATATGAATGCATTTGCCATGTGTAGTGAAATGCATTTGCCATGTGTGATCAACTGTGGTTGCCATGTCTGATGTACTGTGGTTGCCATGTCTGATGAACTACAATAGCCATGGATAATCAACTGCAGTTGCCATGTATTATCAACTGCATTTGCCATGGACAATCAACTATGGTTGCCATGTACTATCAACTATGGTTGCCATGCATAATAAAAAATGTCATTGACATGTATAGAAAAAATTGTGGGTGCCAAAATGTGAACAAACCGGATTATTCTGCACACTATGATTGATGTCATGCCAGAAATCAGATGCATATGGTTTTTTCGGTTATGAAACAAAACTGCCATTCAAACGAAGATTAAATGCATGCCTTTTTTTTCTTTTTTTCTGCAGGACCTCCAACTACACTAAACGACAGCGCGGGGGCATCTCATTCGGGTACCTTTGAGCACACGGGAGGGACATCACAACAGCAGGTCGCCGATGATGCCACAAACAATGAAGAATTAGTGTCGGGGGTGGCAATCGTTGAAGCGACTACGACAAGCACACCTGTGGGGGGTGACCTCATCACCAACTTTTGACCGACCGGTCGCACGATTCCGTGGCGGTACCTCCATGAAGTCATCGTCATCGTCCTGATGGTCGCCGCGAGCCATTGTGCTACAGTAGCAACAAAAAACACACATCAAATGGAGCAACACGTATTAAAAAGACAGAAATGTAGCCAAAGTGGGAGAGCAGAAAAATGCAGATACATGGCAACAACACATGTCTCTGCTTCTTAAATGATTAGTTGTCGTCTGCAAGTGTCAAACTGCAATGCAGCTAGATTCATGTTGCCATCAGTGGTGGCAGTTAACTAAAGGGTACTTCAAAAATAGGGGCAGACATATGCTAGATTCATGTTTCCATGTTAACAAAACAACTAGTTGTGGCAGATAAAAGGCACTCCATCTGACATGGCAACTGACACAGTTGTTTCATAAATCAGTTGCCATTAGTGGTGGCAATTGTTAAAATTGCCATGACAATCATCCTCAAACACTTTGAAATGCACCTAAAACGGCATCCAACAAAAACCAAACAGTAACATTACTGTACCACTGACATGGCAACTGACACATTTGTTTCAGAAATTAATTGCCATCACATGTGGTAGTTGATGAAATTCACATGACTTTCATTCTCAAACACTCTGAAAATGTGCCTAAGATGCACCATTGACATGGCAACTAACTCAATTGATTCAAAAATCAGTTGCCATCAGTGGTGGCAGTTGTTAAAATTGCCATGACAATCATTCTCAAACAATTTGAAATGCACATAAAACGGTATCCAACAAAAACCAAACAGTAACATTACTGTACCACCGACATGGCAATTGACACATTTGTTTCAGAAATTAATTGCCATCAGATGTGGCAGTTGATGAAATTCGCATGACTTTCATTCTCAAACACTCTGAAAATGTGCCTAAGATGCACCACTACATGGCAACTAACTCAGTTGATTCAAAAATCAGTTACCATAAGTGGTGGTAGTTGTTGAAATTGCCATGACAATCATTCTCAAACAATTTGAAATGCACCTAAAAAGTAGATTCAAACAAAACCAAACAGTAACATTGTCGTACCAATTACATGGCAACTGAAACAGTTGTTTCAAAAATTAGTTGCCATCAAAGGTGGTAGATATTGAAATTGACTTGACTTTTATTCTCATACAATCTGACATGCGCCTAAAATGCACCACTGACAAGGCAACTGACACAGTAATTTCAAAAATCAGTTTCCATCAGTGGTGGCAGTTGTTTCAAATTGTCATGGCAATCATTCTCAAAACTCTGGAATGCGCCTGAAATAGATCTAGGGTTCGTCCACAACTAGCATAACATCAATTTCATCAACACAAACGCCTCGACACTGACGGCAATAGCATTTCAGGAGCAACATAATGAATTAAACAGCATCAACATCGCCATCCCAAAAAGCAGTTGCGAGAGCACATGCGGTTGGGGAATCGGCGAGTCTCGCCGGATTGACGGCGAGAGAGACGGCGACGAGACCATAACAAGCTACCGTGCGGGGAGGGATGAGCAAAACAACCGACTCCTCGCCGGCGGCAACACATGCGCACCGCGAAAAACGCCGGGATCTCGAGAAATCCCGATGGGAAATCGAGCAAGCACATAAAGGGGATATGAATCGCGGGGGAATGGGTGTGACCACGGTGGAAGGCTTACCTTCGGCCTGCAGCTGCTCCGGCGACGACGTCCCCGGCCGGCGAATCCCAACAACCGCCGCGAATGCCGTCAACTATTCCGCCACCGCCGCCGCCTTCTCCTCTCGACTCCTCCCGAATCAATTGGAACCGCTGCAGAATGGGTGGGTTGGGGAGTAAATGGGGAGGGAGCGAGAGATCACCAGTGCGTGGAGGGGTGAGTGGCGAGTCGTGCAATATGGCAACCACTGCGTTCGAGATAGTGTGCGGGTGAGATGGCAGTTCCACCGCACGCGCTGACTATGAAAACCGTCGTCGTCGGGGCAAAACGGCGTGCGGGCGAAGTGGCATACACACCACACACTTCGCTAGTCCTACGTGGCAGTCCGGAATCCCAACATCGTGTCAAGATTCGTGCGAAATGCAGTGGACGGCGATAAGCGCGTGTGGTCGAGTTGACGCCATGCCACACGTGTGGGCGTTAACATTTCCGAAAGACAAATATTTATGAATGGAGGGAGTACATTCTATAGCCTAATGGCACCCCGCAAAAAAAAAGCCTAATGGAAATAACCAATACATATACTACACCCTATTCCAATGCAAAGAAAATAACCTGTACACCTACATTGCATAGATTGATGGTCTCTACAATCTAAAAAGGACATTACAAGCAACTTGCTCGTATCAATAAAATAGAACTATGTCACCATACTTAGGAAAACATTATGGTTCCACAAAAGATTTGTTCACACGCAAACTTGTAAAAAGATTAGATGTATATTTTCTACTCTCTCCCTTCCTAAATATTTTTCTTTCTAGAGATTTCAACAAGTGACTACATAAGAAGCAAAATGAGTGAATCTACACTCTAAAATATGTAGTCACTTGTGCTTAAAAATGGTGCTTAAAGATGAACGGAGGGAGGGAGTAGTGAATCTATATTCTAGAGATTTCCACTCTCTCCGTTCCTAAATATTTGGCACCCCGTATGTGGTAGTCCATTTGAAATCTCTAAAAAGACAAATATTTAGGAACGGAGGGAATAGAAGACATCAGCAGACACAGTGCTTAAAAATGAACAAGACAAGGAATACAAACACCTTAATATGGTTGGATATTGGTGGATGGATTCGTCGCAAACAAACAAGGCCTCCCAGTGAACAGTATTAAAGAGGTGCACTAACATGCACTCGGGAAGCCCCGAAACGTTTTTCCAGGGTTTCGAGTGGCAGGGCGGCGCACGAGGCGATCTCGATGGCGAAGGATTAGGGTTTTGTGATCGCCGGCTCTTTTGCTCTCCGATCGCCGGATCTTGGCAGCCGGTCTGCTCGGGGTGATCAAGGGGCACTACTAGGGAAAAGCCTATACACAGAATCTTACCAGCAGCGCGCTTTAAAATTAGGCGCTGCTGCTAAGTAGCAGTAGCGCGCGGACAAAACTCGCTGCTGAAACAAGTTTATCAGTAGCGCGCACACTCAAAGACGCGCTACTGCTAAAATTCCCACGACGCCGCCGCGAGGCCAGTTATAGAAGCAGCGCGTTAATACGAAGAGTGCTACTGCTACGGGTCGTAGCAGTAGCGCATTTACGCAATAACCACTGCTGCTAAGTTAACTAGTCGCAATCCAGATCCACAGATCCACACACTCACTCGATCTCCCCCTCAACCCCCCGCGCTGCCGGTCCTCCCCCGTCACCCCTCCTCCGATCTGCGCCGCCGTCACCTCATCCTCCTCGCTGGACTTGGTACCGGCCTCCTCCTCCGTCCTTCCTCCACTCGCCGCTGGCCGGCCCCTCCTCGCTCCGCCTTCCTCCTCCGTCCTCCCTCCACTCGCCGCCAGCCGGCCCCTCCTCGTTCCGCCTTCCTCCACCGTCATACTCTCTACTCCCTCCTCGAGTCGCCCCTCCTTCTCCCTCCCCCCTGCTACATTTTGATTTAGTAGGCTAGTTTATATGCAACATTTTGATTTAGTTGATATGATTCAGTTGATTTAGTAGGCTAATTGATTTAGTTGATTTAGAACATTTTCATTTAGTTGATTTAGTAGGCTAGTTGATTTAGTTGATTTAGTAGGCTAGTTGATTTAGTTGATTTAGAACATTGTGTCATTTAGTTGATTTAGTATGCTAGTGGATTTAGTATGCTAGTTGATTTAGTATGCACCATTTTATTGTTATTTTTCTGTACATGGATAGGTAGATGCTTCTGTTTTTTTGTAATAAGTTATTTTTTGGCAAAATGTAGATGCCAATTTAGATAAATTTGCCACTTGTTTTTTTAATCAATTATCTTAGGCAATAGGTGCCATCGAAATGCTTTGGTAGGTGGTACCTTGTCATCTAATCGTTGATCCTTTGCTCATATTGCTTTAGGAAAATGGCGCCACCACCACCACCACTATGTCGACTGTGCAAGTCAAGGTGCGCCAGCAGCCTTGCAACTGGCAAGCTGTTCGGCATCTACTTCCAGCTAAGTTTTCGTCATGCGGCGATAAGAAATTAGATGAAATGTAACAACTATTTTATTTTTAGTGTTGGCATTACTGCATTGTGTCATTTTTCTTTTCTTACACAGATCGTCCCATGCAATGTGAGGTTGAAATTCAACAAGCTAACAGGAGACACTGTGACATTTGAGGCTCCTGGGGGGCCGTACACTATGGAGGTCGAGAAAGGACGCAGTATGTCACAGATTGGAGGAGATGGATGGGCCCGTTTCCTCGCCCGCATGGGTCTTACTGGTGGTGAGTTGATCAGCTTCTCCTTCAGAGCAGAAAGACCCAAGCTGGCTGTCATTTATCTCAACCTGGTGGAAGATGATGAAGATGACGAAGATGATGAAGATGACAAAGATGATGAAGATGACGAAGATGATGAAGATGACAAAGATGATGAAGATGACGAAGATGATGCAGATGACGAAGATGATGAAGATAATGAGGACCAGCTTCATGAAGCCATCGTAGCTCAAAGAATGAGGCTGAGCGAGGACGAGGCGTGCAACCCATGGGACATAATTCCGCCACGTGCTGACTTTGTCGGGGTGCCATTTGTGACCCGCCTGACAAGTATCATGGTCGATCGGCATGAAATGGTATGTTATACGTACTGACTGTAGTAATTTGATGATATACTTTATTGTTATACTTACAAATGCAAATTATCCGATAATATGCTTAGTGAATCTGATGAAATGCTTAGTGTAGAGTCCAATGATATGCTTAGTAGAATTCATGATTAATTAGTACAAATGCGTAGTACTGTGTCTTTTGATAGTGTAGAAATCTAGACTTAATAGAAATATATTTGCAAGAGTATGTGTGAGGCTATTTATTAATTGATATATTTTTCTTATTCAGAAATTGCCAAAGAACCTATCTGTGAGTTGTGGTATCGAGCCTGATGAAGAAGGCTCAGCTGGACTACACCTTACCGCAAGGGGCTCCGTCACCACCTGTACTTCCCGCATGGACACAGACGGTCGCACACACTTAAACTCAGTTGGGTGGAAGAGATTCCTCGTTGGCAAGAATCTTCGTGTTGGACATGCCATCCTAATTACTATCAGGAACACCCACCGCCCAGGCTTGAGGATGATGATCGTCATCGATATCATCTAGAACTACATATGTGTGGCTATATCATCTAGAACTACATATGATGATCGTCATCGATATCATGTAGAACTACATATGATGATCGTCGTCGATATCATCTAGAACTAAATATGATGATCGTAGTCGATGTCACCTTATACTGCTTGAGGATGCATGTTGAGTATATATGAAATTGTAATCTAGTAGTTCCTTGGTTCCAAGTTACTCATCGTGGTTTAAGTTCAAATTTGAACTAAAACCACGACGGGTAATTTGGAACCGAGGGAGTTCTACCTAGTACCTATAATGCTTTATGAAATTGATATCTAGTAGAACTAGTATCTGAAAATTGCAGTTTACTGAAGCCGGAATGGGGAAATGGTGGAAGATATAACAGTAGCGCGGGAGCAGGAAATCGCTACAGCTAAATAATAGTAGCGCGTTCGGGAAATGCGCTGCTGATATAGTCAATAGTAGTAGCACGGGTACAGACAGCGCTACTACTAACGGTTAGCTGTGGCGCCTTATTCGTAGCGCGGGTGCCCGCGCTGCTGATAGCCTCAAAACCCGCGCTACTACTAGGGTTTTCCCTAGTAGTGGGGGGACCTAGCGTCCTTTCCCACCCTTGGCGGCGCTGCGGGTAAGGAGATCGGGGGAGGCTGGGCAAACTGATGGCGGGGTCAAGCGCCATGGAAGGAGAGAAGGGGAAGACGAAGGAAGCGTAGACGGTGGAGCAGATGATGGATAGACTGGATCTAACGGAGAAGGAGAAGACAAAGCTTGTCAATGATGAGGAGGAGGAAGAAAGAGTGGAAGAACCCTATGCACTCATAGGGAAGGTTTTGTTTCGAAAGTCTTTTCATGTGAACACCATCGAGGAGGCCCTGCGCCCTGCGTGGGGAAATCCGAGGGGACTGAGCTTCAGGCCAAATGGGGAGAACGTTTTTCTTGATAGTTTTGCCATCAAGAGGGATTGTGATCGGATCTTCGAGGGAGGTCCATGGATGGTGGGAAAGCACTGTGTGGTTCTGGAGAGGTTCAACATCAGATCGCAGCCGTCAGAGCTAAAGTTCGACAAGATCAAAATCTGGGCACGGGTGATCAACCTCCTGTTTAACCTGTTATGCCCGCCATGGCCAAAGCGTATAGCAAGCATGGTGGGAGATGTGGTTGCGTTGGATGCGGATGAAAAGGGTTTTGCGTTTGGAGATTGCCTCAGATTCAGGGCTTGGATCAAGGTTGATGAATCGTTGATGCATTGGGTGCAATTGGAGAAGTCAAAAACAAAGGAGTCTGAATTCTTTGAGATCCAATATGAAAATCTACCCTACTTTTGCTTCTCATATGGGCTGTTGGGACATGCTGAACTGATGTGCCCTACACCTGCTGGGAGAGATGAGCATGGATGGCTGCCGTACCGGGAGGCTCTGAGATTCACAGCTAGTAAAAATAGGAATTGGGGCAGACAACCAACATACAAGCAGGAGGCCGCGCGGGACATGGGAAGACAACAAGAGACAGGGAGGAGGAGATGATGATGTGGAGCCTGGTTTGGAAGTAAACTCGCCTGAGAAGCCCCCAAACGGCAAAGTTAAAATACGATCTATCAATTTAATGCAAGGGGGAGAGGTGGTAATGGCAGAGGTGGCAGGACGGGTCGAGGGACAAACCCTGTTTATCGCAGGGTCGACATGAACAACTCATATGCGAGGGGCGGTGGTAGTGGCCCTATGTTACTGCAAGATAGTGAGACAGTCATGAGGAAGAGACAGAATGAGGAGAATGAATTGTCCGGGTCACGAGAGGACACCAGAGACTCTAAGAAGAACAAGGCAGAGGAAGAAGAAGCAAGGAACCTCGCGGAGGCTGGATACCAGCCCCACGGAGAGCAATGAATTGTATATCTTGGAACTGTTGCGGGCTTGGGAACCCGGAGACAGTTCGTGAACTTCACGACTTAGTGAAGAGAGAAGTTCCCGCCCTAGTCTTTGTTTCAGAGACGAAGATTGAGGGTAGAAGGGTTAGTGATCTTACTACCCGACTTGGTTTTGAGGGTTGTTATCCAGTTAGTAGTGATGGCCTTAGTGGCGGACTTGCTTTGTTTTGGTCAAGGGAAGTAGAAGTGACACTGAATAATTTCTCAAATCAGCATATTGATGTATCGGTTAAGAACATACGTGGTGATAATAAAAAGTGGAGGTTTAAGGGCTTCTATGCGAAAGCTAGAAGAAGTGAATGTGTAGAAAATTGGAACTTATTGAGATGGTTGAAAGCTCAAAGTGATGCTCCGTGGTTATGTGGCGGTGATTTTAATGAAATTCTTGATAACTCGGAGTACTTTGGAGCTCATGATCGCCCGGAGTGGAAAATGGAGGGTTTTAGGCAATGTGTGGATGACTGTGAACTTCAAGATCTCGGTTTCTAGGGTTTACCTTTCACCTGGGATAATATGCAACATGGTGATTCAAACGTAAAAGTTTGGCTTGATAGGTTCTTAGTGAACCAGGCGATGACGTCAATGTATCCAGCTTCCTTCGTGAGGCACTTTCCATCGCCAAAATCTGACCACTGCGTGCTAGTGGTGAAGTTGAAGGGAGTGCCAGTACAGGATGACAGGATTCAACGTATATTCATGTATGAGGAGGCGTGGCAGCAGGAAGAATCATATGACGCCGTTGTATTACATGGCTGGCGCAAAGGAGCGGGATTGCAAGGACTGCAGGGTATAGAACATGCACTGTCGGACATGCAAGTACATCTTACGGACTGGAAATCAAAGAAGTTTGGAGATGTGAAGAGGAAAATTAAGAAGGTACGCAAGGAGTATGAGAGGGAAATATCCAACTCTTTGTTTCGAGGACCGACCAAGAAAGAAAAAGACCTAGCCAGGCAGCTCTCGGAGCTTCTTTACAAGGAGGAGATCTTGGCGCGACAGAGATCTTGGGCAGATTGGCTTAAGGCAGGGGATCATAACACGGGCTTCTTCCAGGCTCGTGCGGCGGCACGCAAGAGCATAAATAGGATTCGCAGCCTTCAAAATGCGGATGGGGAGATCTGTGAGACAAAACAAGAGATTCATGCCGAGGTGCAGCAGTTTTATACTAGCCTGTACACGGCGCAGGAGAACACGGATGTGGAGGCAGTACTTCACCATGTACCACATAAAATAACGAAACCAATGAATGAAAGACTAATTTGGCCTTTCAGAGAAGAAGAAGTGAAGGCTGTGCCCTTTGCTATGGGGCCAACTAAGGCGCCCGGATGTGATGGTTTTCATGCTGGATTCTACCAACGCCATTGGGAGTTGATAGGGCCGGATGTTACAGCATCGGTGCTCGGTTTCTTGAATGGAGGGCACATGCCGACTTCGGTGAATAGCACGGTGATTGTGCTTATACCAAAGGTAAAAAACTCGCAAAATATTACACAGTATAGGCCGATCTCCTTGTGCAATGTTATATACAAAATTTGTTCTAAAGTGCTTGCTAATCGCTTGAGGGAGATCCTTGATGAGATTATTGCAGAGGAGCAGAGTGCTTTTGTCCCGGGACGGTTGATCACTGACAACGTCCTAGTGGCGTACGAGTGGAGACACTCGATGAGAAGGAAGAGAGGAAAACAAGGTTGGTGTGCGGTGAAGATCGATATGATCAAGGCGTATGACCTAGTGGAATGGGAGTATCTGGAAGGAATATTGTGCCAACTTGGGTTTCATGAGTGTTGGATTACCCTGGTCATGGCGTGTGTGACAATAGTGAGTTTCCAAGTGAAAGTTAACGGAGAATTATTGCCGCGGTTTTCACCATCAAGAGGTTTTCGTCAGGGGGGGGGGGGGGGCGATCTCACCTTATTTGTTTTTATTGTGTGGGGAAGGCCTCTCATGTATGCTGGAAAATTATGATGGAGGTTGGATTGATAGGGGAATCAGAGTTGGCAACACCGCCCCTTGGATTTCCCATCTGTTATTTGCAGATGACTGCTTAGTTTTTATGAAAGCTGACTCCAGGAGTGCTATAAGGCTGAATGGAATATTACACAACTACAATATAGGCTCCGGTCAGAGTGCAAACAAGCTGAAAAGTTTGGTGTTTTTAGCCCTAATAGTGGCGCCTCAGCTAAGATGGGAGTCAAGGCAGCTTTACAAATCCAAAGAGAAGCAATGCCGGAGAAGTATCTTGGGCTCCCAACAGCAGCGGGAAGAATTACAGAGCAAAGCTTTGAGCATATTAATGAACGCTCGAGGGCAAGGGTGCAAGGATGGTGCGAAAGGAAAATGTCATGTGCAGCAAGAGAAGTTCTTTTGAAGTCAGTGGTCCAAGCTCTACCGGCCTACTCTATGAGTTGTTTCAAACTCACAAAAGGTTTGTGCAAGAAAGTGACGACAAATATGTCACAATATTGGTGGGCTGGGTCGCTGGGTAAAAAAGGAATGCATTGGCAATCTTGGGATAAGATGTGCATTGCAAAGTCACAGGGAGGAATGGGATTCCGAGACCTGGAAACGTTTAATGACGTGTTGTTAGCAAAGCAAGCATGGAGATTACTTGAGAACCCAACTAGCTTGTGTGCACGTGTGCTTAAAGCATGATACTTTCCTAATGAGGAGTTTTTAACGGCGGGTTGTCCAACTAGTGCATCCAAGACATGGAAAGCAATTATAAAAGGAAGAGAGATGCTGAAGAAGGGACTCATCCGGAGAATTGGTAATGGAGAGACCACCGAGGTGTGGCATGATCATTGGATAGATGGCACCATATCAATGAAACCGATGGGAGCACTTGAGCCAAGCACAGTACAGCTAGTGTCGGACCTGATTGATCCGAATACAAATCAATGGAACACGGAGTTGGTCCGGAGTATTTTCTACGCACCCGATGCGGCAGCTATTCTTGCCATGGCAAGACCGTGTGTGGGAGGTGCAGATGTGTGGGCATGGGCAAGGGAGAAATCAGGCCTTTTCACGATCAGATCGGCGTATAGGCATGAGATGCAGACTAAATTACAGGTGACTGAAACTGGTGGTTCATCATCAGGTGATTCGGCCATTTGGAAGGCATTATGGAAGATCAATGTGCTCCCGAAGATCCGGGTGTTTTGGTGGCGCATGCTAAAAAACTTCTTGCCGTCCTATGGGGAGCTTCAAAGACGGCACATTAAGCAACTACCTCACTGCCCGATGTGTGGACATGACAATGAAACGCTGTTTCACTCGTTTTTGGGAGGCAGCAGAACGTTTCTTTGGTATTGATATACCAAGATTACACCCTGAGTCTTGGTCTCGAGATCTATTAGATCATCGGCTTTACAAGAAGGAAGTGGCAGCTATTATGATCACCGTGATGTGGGCTGTGTGGCATTCTAGGAACAACTATACTCATGGTGAGTTGGTGTACCAGCCGATCAAATCAATGGTGATCATTGAAGAGATTATCAGGGCGCTTGAGATCCCTGAGAGGCAAAAGACCAAAACTACTGCCCGTCCGAGGTGGCTACCACCGGAGGAGGGCTGGATAAAGATCAATACTGATGGGGCGACGGATATGGGGCAAATGCATGGAGGAGCAGGCTTTATTGCTCGAGATCATCATGGAGGTTTTGTTAGAGCGGGAGGTAGAAGATATGACGGGGTTATTGATCCGTTATCCATTGAGCTACTTGCATGCAGAGACGCGATCCAAATGGCGCTAGACATGGGCTTGCATCAAGTGGTGTTGGAAACGGACTGTCAAGAGATCCAGAGGCTCTGGGAGTTACCTCAGAAGTCGTCGTGTTTTCACTTAATCATGGAGATGAAGAATTTATCTTCCTTTTTCCAGGGATTTGAGCTATGGTTTGCAGGTCGCCAAACTAATATGGTGGCACACCGTCTAGCTAGGCATTCGTTAAAACTTTATGTTTCTATGCTTCTGTATGATACAATCCCTGGGTGGCTGACTGATTGTTTGCAGTCAGACATGCTGGAGCCTAATGAATAAAGAGCTGGAGGGCGTTTAGCTTCAAAAAAAAGTGAACAGTATTAAAGGGGCGTGTCAAGAGGCGAGGGAGTGATCTGTAATCCTTATGGCGGATGTGGGACACACATACCAGTGTAAAAATTTTCATGTCTGAAAATAGTCCTAAAAAACTTCCATGTTTGAAAATAGTCCTAAAAAACTTCCGTGTCTGAAATTTCCTTTTCCTTTTGTGTTTTTCCTCATCTTATCTAAAAAAGAGATCTTGCTCATTGTTCAGCATTTTGAGACACCGAATGCTTGATATTTCTTAGATTACCCTTTTTGTCTTAATATGTCGACATATAGCTCACCTGTGATTGAGGAGAGAAAAGATGGTACTCACTAATTACTTAATTATGAAGTTCATCAAACGAGTGCGAATTTTTGGCTCCCGGACTCAAGAAAACACAAGCTTATTTTGGTAAAAAGATCAAAATGGTATTTCAAAGTTTTTGCTTTACAAAATATGTGAAAATTATCCATGTTGATCTGTAAGCTACACGAAAAAAGGGTCCCAATAAACCCACTTTCATATATGTACTTGTCTTTTTGTGTATGCCACGTAAGAAAATATATTATTGTATTTTCACACTTTGGTAGTATAGCTGTATTACGCAAAATACACACAACTGGAAGGATCTCAGAATACACATAACTTAAAAGGTTCACTATTGAAAACTAATCGATGTTTTTTTTGTGTGAAACGGCAACTAATTGATGCTGACCCAAAGAAACCTTTGATCCCTCCCCGCCGGTGATTGTTATGATGTTATCTTACATAAGCATCTGTCTCTAAGGCTGACGTAACAGATTTAGCTAATTATACATGAACTGTCGGCCGAGAGCCCGGATGAAAGGAAGCAGGCAGGTAGGTTTCTTGTTCTTGGCAAGGATAAGTTTCTGTCAAGTACAGCTTATTTTGTCAGGAAATGAATCTTGACAGGCGAGAGCATCCCCTTGTTGATTTTGTCCCTCAGCGACAACCTCTGCTTCCATGTCCACTCCTTTGGAACCGGGTGCTTGCACTTCTCACACGCTGGATTGTTATACAGGTATATGTCCTCTAGATTCACTGCTGCTTCCCTGATACTTCTAAAATAGCTCACAAATTTGTTTTCTGCCTGAAACCCATAGATTTTGAGCACAGACAAATTATCGTGCTTGAAATTATATGTAGATGGTTCCCATTCTAGTCCCTTGTCTTTCTCCTTGCTGAACACATACTTTTCCCTCCGCTCCCCGTTATCATTTCACATAAATGATCCCTCACCTGCATTCAGAAGAAGTTTGAACTTCAAAATGAGACGATACGTTTTGCCTATTCCACATGTGGTGAGCATGCATCGATATATGAAAGTGGCATAACATTGAGAATTGACGATTCTTCTTGGAAAGATTTGACGATTGGGTACAAGAGTTTACCATGACACATAGTTCCTTGAGGATGGGTTCACCTTCAAGTATGAACATTGTCCACGTCAGGCCACATTCTTCAGAAATATTAAGCATATTCACAAGCCTAAGTTTGTGGAACACCGGTAACAATTGTTTTCGACCTTCTGGTTTGACCCAAATCTGCAAAAGAGGGGGATAATGTATAATTATGTTAACCAAAAGTAATGACTACAACCTCCCACTACATGGACAGCAAATTTGATCATACACACACCATTAATATAACAACATTGCCAACCTTCACTAACCTTTTCACTTTTAAAGTTCAAATGCAGGTTGGTTACAGAAGTTTTGCCAAGCAACTCACTTAACTTGAGCATCTTGTGCCGAGAAAAGCCAATATTGATGATGCTCACAGTCTGGAGCAGTGGGACATAGAAGAACTTGACGGGGTTGTCTTGAGATACAAATCCATTAAATTTCACTAGTGTGAGTCTTGGTACCCACTTCAGATCAACCATCCTAAGACTGCTATGGACAACCGCTAGTTCACTGAGTTGCGGATGTTCCACTTCCAGCAAAGGCATGTACCCCAAGTCGCAGTGGTAGAGGCGGAGGAACTCCAGTTGTCTGCATATACTGAAAATTTTGGGGAAGTTAGATTCACCTAACCTCAAATTCTCTAGAGTGAGGCGTGCCAGACCACCAAATGTGTTTGGACACGAGTCCAAGAATGACATGAACTGCGACCCATAAGTGATGAGTTCATTCTTGGTACAATTTGTTGGGGAACGTTGCAGAAAATAAAATTTTTCCTACGTCCACCAAGATCAATCTATAGAGTCATCTAGCAACGAGAGAGAGGAGTACATCTACATACCCTTGTAGATCACGTGCGGAAGCGTTCAAGAGAACGGGTTTGAGGGAGTCGTACTCCTCGTGATCCAAATCACCGGAGATCCTACCGCCGAACAGACGGCACCTCCGCGTTCAACACATGTACGGTTGGGAAGACGTCTCCTCCTTCTTGATCCAGCAAAGGGAAAGGAGAGGTTGACGGAGATCCAGCAGCACGACGGCGTGGTGGTGGATGCAGCAGTGATCTCGGCAGGGCTTCGCCGAGCTTCTGCGAGAGGGAGAGGTGTAACAAGGGGAGAGGGAGGCGCCAAGAGCATGGGTGCGGCTGCCCTCCCTCCCCCCTTTATATAGGCCCCCCTTGGGGGGGGGGGGGTGGCGCCGGCCTTAGGAGATGCAATCTCCAAGGGGGGCGGCGGCCAGGGGGGGGGGGGGGGAACTTGCCCCCCAAGCCAGGTGGAGGCGCCCCCACCCCTAGGGTTTCCAACCCTAGGCACAGGGGGGGCCCAAGGGGGGGCGCACCAGCCCACCAGGGGCTGGTTCCCCTCCCACTTCAGCCCATGGGGCCCTCCGGGATAGGTGGCCCCACCCGGTGGACCCCCAGGACCCTTCCGGTGGTCCCGATACAATACCGGTGACCCCCGAAACTTTCCCAATGGCCGAAACCTGACTTCCTATATATAATTCTTCACCTCCGGATCATTCCGGAACTCCTCGTGAGGTCCGGGATCTCATCCGAGACTCCGAACAACTTTCGGGTTACTGCATACTCATATCTCTACAACCCTAGCTTCACCGAATCTTAAGTGTGTAGACCCTACGGGTTCGGGAGACATGCAGACATGACCGAGATGCCTCTCCGGTCAATAACCAACAGCGGGATCTGGATAGCCATGTTGGCTCCCACATGCTCCTCGATGATCTCATCGGATGAACCACGATGTCGAGGATTCAATCAACCCGTATACAATTCCCTTTGTCAATCGGTACGTTATTTGCCCGAGACTCAATTGTCGGTATCCCAATACCTCATTCAATCTTGTTACCGACAAGTCACTTTACTCATACCGTAATGCATGATCCCGTGACCAGACACTTGGTCACATTGAGCTCAATATATGATGCATTACCGAGTGGGCCCAGAGATACCTCTCCGTCATACGGAGTGACAAATCCCAGTCTCGATTCGTGCCAACCCAACAGACTCTTTCGGAGATACACGTAGTGCACCTTTATAGTCACCCAGTTACGTTGTGATGTTTGGCTTACGTTGTGATGTTTGGCACACCCAAAGCACTCCTACGGTATCCGGGAGTTGCACAATCTCATGGTCTAAGGAAATGATACTTGACATTTGGAAAAGCTCTAGCGAAACGAACTACACGATCTTTGTGCTATGCTTAGGATTGGGTCTTGTCCATAAAATCATTCTCCTAATGATGTGATCCCGTTATCAATGACATCCAATGTCCATAGTCAGGAAACCATGACTATCTGTTGATCAACGAGCTAGTCAACTAGAGGCTCACTAGGGACTTGTTGTGGTCTATGTATTCACACATGTATTACGATTTCCGGATAATACAATTATAACATGAACAATAGACAATTATCGTGAACAAAGAAATATAATAATAACCATTTTATTATTGCCTCTAGGGCATATTTCCAACAGTCTCCCACTTGCACTAGAGTCAATAATCTAGTTACATTGTGATGTATCGAACACTCATTTCGTCCTGGTGTTGATCATGTTTTGCTCTAGGGAGAGGTTTAGTCAACAGATCTGCTACATTCAGGTCCATATGTACTTTACAAATATCTATGTCTCCATCTTGAACATTTTCACGGATGGAGTTGAAGCGCCGCTTGATGTGCCTGGTTTTCTTGTGAAACCTGGGCTCCTTGGCAAGCGCAATAGCTCCAGTGTTATCACAGAAGAGTGTGATCGGCCCCGACGCATTGGGTATGACTCCTAGGTCGGTGATGAACTCCTTCACCCAGATAGCTTCATGCGCTGCCTCCAAGGCTGCCATGTACTCCGCTTCACATGTAGATCCCGCCACGACGCTCTGCTTGCAACTGCACCAGCTTACTGCTCCACCATTCAAAATATACACGTATCCGGTTTGTGACTTAGAGTCATCCAGATCTGTGTCGAAGCTAGCGTCGACGTAACCCTTTACGACGAGCTATTCGTCACCTCCATATACGAGAAACATATCCTTGGTCCTTTTCAGGTACTTAAGGATGTTCTTGACCGCTGTCCAGTGTTCCATGCCGGGATTACTTTGGTACCTTCCTACCAAACTTACGGCAAGGTTTATATCAGGTCTGGTATAGGTCATGGCATACATGATAGACCCTATGGCTGAGGCATAGGGGACGACACTCATCTTTTCTCTATCTTCTGCCTTGGTCGGGCATTGAGCCGAGCTCAATTTCACACCTTGCAACACAGGCAAGAACCCCTTCTTGGACTGATCCATATTGAACTTCTTGAATATCTTATCAAGGTATGTGCTTTGTGAAAGACCTATGAGGCGTCTTGATCTATCTCTATAGATTTTGATGCCTAATATGTAAGCAACTTCTCCAAGGCCCTTCATTGAAAAACACTTATTCAAGTAGGCCTTAATGCTGTCCAAAAGTTCTATATCATTTCCCATCAAAAGTATGTCATCCACATATAATATGAGAAATGCTACAGAGCTCTCACTCACTTTCTTGTAAACGCAGGCTTCTCCATAAGTCTGCATAAACCCAAACGCTTTGATATCTCATTAAAGTGAATGTTCCAACTCTGAGATGCTTGCACCAGCCCATAGATGGAGCGCTGGAGCTTGCATACCTTGTTAGCATTCTTAGGGTCGACAAAACCTTCCGGCTGCATCATATACAGTTCTTCCTTAAGGTGACCGTCAAGGAATGCCGTTTTGATGTCCATTTGCCATATCTCATAATCATAGTATGCGGCAATTGCTAACATGATTCGGACGGACTTCAACTTCGCTACGGGAGAGAATGTCTCATCGTAGTCAATCCCTTGAACTTGTCGATAACCCTTATCGACAAGTTGAGCTTTATATATGGTAACATTACCATCTGCGTCCGTCTTCTTCTTAAAGATCCATTTGTTTTCTATCGCTCACCGATCATCGGGCAAGTCTGTCAAAGTCCACACTTTGTTTTCATACATGGATCCTATCTCGGATTGCATGGCTTCAAGCCATTTGTTGGAATCTGGGCCCGCCATCGCTTCTTTATAGTTCGAAGGTTCACCGTTGTCTAACAACATGATTTCCAAGACAGGGTTGCCGTACCACTCTGGTGCGGAACGTGTCCTTGTGGACCTTCGAAGTTCAGTAGGAGCTTGATCCGAAGTATCTTGATCATCATCATTAACCTCCTCTCTTGTCGGTGCAGGCACCACAGGAACATCTTCCTGAGTTGCGCTACTTACCGTTTCAAGAGGTAGTACTTCATCAAGCTCTACTTTCCTCCCACTTAATTCTTTCGAGAGAAACTCTTTATCCAGAAAGGACCCGTTCTTGGCAACAAAGATCTTGCCCTCGGATCTTAAGTAGAAGGTATACCCGATGGTTTCCTTAGGGTATCCTATGAAGACACATTTTTCCGACTTGGGTTCGAGCTTCTCAGGTTGAAGTTTCTTGACATAAGCATTGCATCCCCAAACTTTTAGAAACGACAGCTTAGGTTTCTTCCCAAACCATAATTCATACTGTATCGTCTCAATGGATTTAGACGGTGCCCTATTTTAAGTGAATGTAGCTGTCTCTAGAGCGTATCCCCAAAATGATAGCGGTAAATCGGTAAGTGACATCATAGATCGCACCATATCCAATAGAGTGCGATTACGACGTTCGGACACACCATTTCGCTGAGGTGTTCCAGGCGGCGTGAGTTGTGAAACGATTCCACATTTCCTTAAGTGCATACCAAATTCGTGACTTAAATATTCTCCCCCACGATCTGATCGTAAGAACTTTATTTTTCGGTCACGTTGATTCTCTACCTAATTCTGAAATTCCTGGAACTTTTCAAAGGTCTCAGACTTGTGTTTCATTAAGTAGACATACCCATATCTACTTAAGTCATCAGTGAGAGTGAGAACATAACGATATCCTCCGCGAGCCTCAACGCTCATTGGACCGCACACATCAGTATGTATGATTTCCAATAAGTTGGTTGCTCGCTCCATTGTTCCGGAGAACGGAGTCTTGGTCATTTTGCCCATGAGGCATGATTCGCATGTGTCGAACGATTCATAATCTAGAGACTCTAAAAGTCCATCAGCATGGAGCTTCTTCATGCGCTTGACACCAATGTGACCAAGGCAGCAGTGCCACAAGTATGTGGGACTATCGTTATCAACTTTACATCTTTTGGTATTCACACTATGAATATGTGTAACATTACGCTCGAGATTCATTAAGAATAAACCATTCACCAGCGGGGCATGACCATAAAACATATCACTCATATAAATAGAACAACCATTATTCTCGGATTTAAATGACTAGCCATCTCAAATTAAACGAGATCCTGATACAATGTTCATGCTCAAAGCTGGTACTAAATAACAATTATTGAGGTTTAAAACTAATCCCGTAGGTAAATGTAGAGGTAGCGTGCCGACGGCGATCACATCGACCTTGGAACCATTCCCGACGCGCATCGTCACCTCGTCCTTCGCCAGTCTTCGCTTATTCCGCAGCTCCTGCTTTGAGTTACAAATATGAGCAACCGCACCGGTATCAAATACCCAGGAGCTACTATGAGCACTGGTAAGGTACACATCAATTACATGTATATCACATATACCTTTGGTTTTGCCGGCCTTCTTGTCCGCTAAGTACTTGGGGCAGTTCCGCTTCCAGTGACCACTTCCCTTGCAATAAAAGCACTCAGTCTTAGGCTTGGGTCCATTGTTTTACTTCTTCCCGGTAACTGGCTTACTGGGCGCGGAAACTCCCTTGCCGTCCTTCTTGAAGTTCTTCTTACCCTTGCCTTTCTTGAACTTAGTGGTTTTATTCACCATCAACACTTGATGTTCCTTTTTGATCTCTACCTCTGCTGATTTCAGCATTGAATATACCTTAGGAATGGTCTTTTCCATCCCCTGCATATTGAAGTTCATCACAAAGCTCTTGAATCTCGGTGGAAGCGACTGAAGGATTCTGTCAATGACCGCGTCATCCGGGAGATTAACTCCCAGCTGAATCAAGCGGTTGTGCAACCCAGACATCTTGAGTATGTGCTCACTGACAGAACTATTTTCCTCCATCTTACAGCTGAAGAATTTGTCGGAGACTTCATATCTCTCGACCCGGGCATGAGCTTGGAAAACCATTTTCGGCTCCTCGAACATCTCATATGCTCCGTGTTGCTCAAAACGCTTTTGGAGCCCCGGTTCTAAGCTGTAAAGCATGCCGCACTGAACGAGGGAGTAATCATCAGCACGAGACAACCAAGCGTTCATAACGTCTTGGCTCTCTGGGATGGGTGCTTCACCTAGCGGTGCATCTAGGACGTAATCTTTCTTGGCAGCTATGAGGATGATCCTCAGGTTCCGGACCCAGTCTGTATAGTTGCTGCCATCATCTTTCAGCTTGGTTTTCTCTAGGAACGCGTTGAAGTTGAGGTGGACATGAGCGTTGGCCGTTTGATCTACAAGACATTTTTGCAAAGGTTTTAGACTAACTTCATGATAATTAAGTTCATCTAATCAAATTATTCAATGAACTCCCACTTAGACATACATCCCTCTAGTCATCTAAGTGAAACATGATCTGAGTCAACTAGGCCGTGTCCGATCATCACGTGAGACAGACTAGTCATCATCGGTGAAGATCTTCATGTTGATCGTATCTTCTATACGACTCATGCTCGACCTTTCGGTCTTCCGTGTTCTGAGGCCATGTCTGTACGTGCTAGGCTCATCAAGTCAACCTAAGTGTATTGCGTGTGTAAATCTGGCTTACACCCATTGTATTCGAACGTTAGGATCTATCACACCCGATCATCACGTGGTGCTTCGAAACAACGAACCTTCGCAACTGTGCACAGTTAGGGGGAACACTTTTCTTGAAATTATTTCGAGGGATCATCTTATTTAAGCTACCGTCGTTCTAAGCAAATAAGATGTAAAACATGATAAACATCACATGCAATCAAATAGTGACATGATATGGCCAATATCATACTGCTCCTTTGATCTCCATCTTCGGGGCGCCATGATCATCTTCGTCACCGGCATGAAACCATGATCTCCATCATCGTGTCTTCATGAAGTTGTCACGCCAACGACTACTTCTACTTCTATGGCTAACGCGTTTAGCAATACAGTAAAGTAATTTACATGGCGTTCTTCAATGACACGCAGGTCATACAAAAAATAAAGACAACTCCTATGGCTCCTGCCGGTTGTCATACTCATCGACATGCAAGTCGTGATTCCTATTACAAGAACATGATCATCTCATACATCACATATATCATTCATCACATCCTTTGGCCATATCACATCACAAAACACTTGCTGCAAAAACAAGTTAGACGTCCTCTAATTGTTGTTGCAAGTTTTTACGTGGCTTCTATAGGTGTTCTAGCAAGAACGTTTCTTACCTACATAAAACCATAACGTGATATGCCAATTTCTATTTACCCTTCATAAGGACCCTTTTCATCGAATCCGCTCCAACTAAAGTGGGAAAGACAGACACCCGCTAGCCACCTTATGCAACTAGTGCATGTCAGTCGGTGGAACCTGTCTCACGTAAGCATACGTGTAAGGTCGGTACGGGCCGCTTCATCCCACGATGCCGCTGAAGCAAGATAAGACTAGTAGTGGCAAGAAAATTGGCAACATCTATGCCCACAACTACTTTGTGTTCTACTCGTGCATAGTAACTACGCATAGACCTAGCTCATGATGCCACTGTTGGGGAACGTTGTAGAAAATAAAAATTTTCCTACGTCCACCAAGATCAATCTATGGAGTCATCTAGCAACGAGAGAGAGGAGTGCATGTACATACCCTTGTAGATCACGTGCGGAAGCGTTCAAGAGAACGGGGTTGAGGGAGTCGTACTCGTCGTGATCCAAATCACCGGAGATCCTAGCGCCGAACGGACGGCACCTCCACGTTCAACACACGTACGGTTGGGAAGACATCTCCTCCTTCTTGATCCAGCAAAGGGAAAGGAGAGGTTGACGGAGATCCAGCAGCACGACGGCGTGGTGGTGGATGCAGCAGTGATCTCGGCAGGGCTTCGCCGAGCTTCTGCGAGAGGGAGAGGTGTAGCAAGGGGAGAGGGAGGCGCCAAGAGCATGGGTGCGGATGCCCTCCTTTCCCCCTTTATATATCCTCCCTTGGGTGGGGGGGGGGGGCGGCCCTAGGAGATGCAATCTCCAAGGGGGGCGGCGGCCAGGGGGGAAACTTGCCCCCCAAGCCAGGTGGAGGCGCCCCCACCCCTAGGGTTTCCAACCCTAGGCACAGGGGGGGCCCAAGGGGGGTGCACCAGCCCACCAGGGGCTGGTTCCCCTCCCACTTCAGCCCATGGGGCCCTCCGGGGTAGGTGGCCCCACCCGGTGGACCCCCAGGACCCTTCCGGTGGTCCCGGTACAATACCGGTGACCCCCGAAACTTTCCCGATGGCCGAAACCTGACTTCCTATATATAATTCTTCACCTCCAGACCATTCCGAAACTCCTCGTGATGTCCAGGATCTCATCCGGGACTCCGAACAACTTTCGGGTTACTGCATACTCATATCTCTACAACCCTAGCGTCACCGAACCTTAAGTGTGTAGACCCTACGGGTTCGGGAGACATGCAGACATGACCGAGACGCCTCTCCGGTCAATAACGAACAGCGGGATCTGGATACCCATGTTGGCTCCCACATGCTCCTTGATGATCTCATCGGATGAACCACGATGTCGAGGATTCAATCAATCCCATATACAATTCCCTTTGTCAATCGGTACGTTACTTGCCCGAGACTCGATCGTCGGTATCCCAATACCTCGTTCAATGTCGTTACCGACAAGTCACTTTACTCGTACCGTAATGCATGATCCCGTGACCAGACACTTGGTCACATTGAGCTCATTATGATGATGCATTACCAAGTGGGCCCAGAGATACCTCTCCGTCATACGGAGTGACAAATCCCAGTCTCGATTCGTGCCAACCCAACAGACACTTTCGGAGATACCCGTAGTGCACCTTTATAGTCACCCAGTTACGTTGTGATGTTTGGCACACCCAAAGCACTCCTACAGTATCCGGGAGTTGCACAATCTCATGGTCTAAGGAAATGATACTTGACATTTGGAAAAGCTCTAGCGAAACGAACTACACGATCTTTGTGCTATGCTTAGGATTGGGTCTTGTCCATCACATCATTCTCCTAATGATGTGATCCCGTTATCAATGACATCCAGTGTCCATAGTCAGGAAACCATGACTATCCGTTGATCAACGAGCTAGTCAACTAGAGGCTCACTAGGGACTTGTTGTGGTCTATGTATTCACACATGTATTACGATTTCCGGATAATACAATTATAGCATGAACAATAGACAATTATCATGAACAAAGAAATATAATAATAACCATTTTATTATTGCCTCTAGGGCATATTTCCAACACAATTTTTGCGCACCTTTGTCAGGATTGTAAACTCAACCGAAGCAACCTTTTGTGTTGCTATGGTGTTTGCAACAGTCTGGCAAATGAAAGTGGACTCATCTCTCAAGTAGAACTGCATGTGCAACAGGTGAATGGCGTATGGACTTCCAGCCCTCCGATCTAGTATGCTCCTAGTTGCTCCCAGCACGGTGGTATTGGCCCGAACTATATCATCTGAGGTCAACTTCATCCTTTCGTGCTTGGGCTGAAAAGAATCAACCTCTATGACAATTTTTGAGAGCATTGCAGGGATGTGCTTCCAACGTTCGGAGAGGACGCTGGTTCGCGCGGCGTCAGTGATATCAAGTCGCTCGACAATGTTGAGCAAAACATCATCAGGCAACTTGCTGAGCAAGTCATCTTGACCGTCCTCCTACATTTGATATATGGAAACAAACCGGAGATGGTTTCTTATTAGCCACTTATCACAGGTGCAATTTTGATGTTTTCTACAAAGAAGGTCAAAATTTCTATACTGTCTCATTCAAAATTTTAAGTTTTGACCATGAGTTATGAATCTGATTACAGTTCATACTTTTTGTTATTCCTTGTTGTAAGAGATACTACTTCTCCAATACGCCTCGGAGCGTACCATTGCATTGATAAGTAGGAGGAGTACAAAGTTGGTTACAAAGTTAGAGAGCCACCGGTTCGTACACTAAGAGGCGTGCCGGGGGAACTCAAGAGCAGGGGAGAGGAGATGCTCAGCCCCACTACAAAGGTTTACAACGCGTCGATTACAGCTTGTAGCCCTTTGGCGCAGGCATTGGGCTACTAGATAGTACTCTTTTGCAGGTGATGTTCTAAGAGGATTGCTTTGCTTTAAAAAATTGTTGTAAGAGGATCTAGCGGAAGGAACAGGGTCAGGAAACAGGAGGGCGAAATCATCTTGTGGAGAACCAAGAACTAGAAAATCACTAGGGTATTTTATTTTCCAACACAATACTTCAACATTGCTAACAATCCCAAGTGGTGAAAATAGTATCTCTATTCACAAGCTTAATAGTAATATCAATATCTTCTATTTGAGCAGGTGCAATGTCATTCATAAATTCTTGGTACAAAAGATTTAACACAATCGAATTTAAGTGTTATTCCTGACTCATTACCTTTGTCGAGTTCCCAATCTTCAGAGTTGCGTTTAATTCTTTCCAGAAGATTCCATCTGAATTCAATAATTTTCTTCATAAAAGAGCCAGTCGAAGAAGAATCAAGCATGTGTTGATTTCATGAGAAAACCGAGCATAAAACTTTTGTAAGATAATTTCCTTTGAGAGCTCATGATTGGGGCATGTATACATCATATACTAAAGCCTCCCCCAAGCTTGAGCGATACTTTCTCCTTCACGAGGCCAAAAATTATATATATATAATTTGGATCACGATGAACTAGATGCATAGGATAAAACTTTTGATGAAATTCCAATTTCAATTGATTCCAATACCAAGCTCTAATATCATCGCATAGCCTATACCATGTCAATGCCTTTCCCCCCCAAAGATAAAGGGAAGACCTTATTCTTAACTTCATCTCCGGATAAACTTGCAAGCTTAATAATCCACAAACTTTATCCACATAGATTAGGTGCATATCAGGATGTAGTGTTCCGTCTCCTGCATAAGGTTAGCTATCAATTTCTCTATCATACCCAAAGGAATCTCATAATAAATATTTTTAGTAGGTGCAGTAGGTTGATGAGAAACTCTTTGTGCTTCTGTTCGAGGTGAAGATACCCCGAACAAACCCCTCAAAGGATTGTTTTCCATAGTAACAACTAAAAATATATTTCAGCACATAATATAAAATTTTCCTTACCAAATTCCACTCACTAAAAGTGCTTCACTCTCCTGCAATGGCACCAGAAAAGAGCCTTGATGACCCACAAGTATAGGGGATTAATCGTAGTCCTTTCGATAAGTAAGAGTGTGGAACCCAACGAGGAGCAAAGGAAATGACAAGCGGTTTCAGCAAGGTATTTTCTACAAGCACTAAAATTGTCGGTAACAAGTAGTTTGATAGCAAGATAATTGGTAAGAAGTAACAAGTAATAAAGAAGCAATAGGTGCAGCAAGGTAGCCCAATCATTTTTGTTGCAAAAGACATGCCTGAACAGTCTCTTATAATAAGTAAAACATTCTCGAGGACACATTGGAATTTCATCTAGTCACTTTCATCAAATTTGTTTGATTCGTGTTCACTACTTTGATAATTTGATATGTGGGTGTACCGGTGCTTGGGTGATGCTCCCACTTATGATTAACCCCTCTCGCAAGCATCCACAACTACGAAAGAAGAATTAAGATAAAAATCTAACCATAGCATTAAACATATGGATTCAAATCAGCCCCTTACGGAATAGCACATAAACTAGGGTTTAAGCTTCTATCACTCTAGCAACCCATCATCTAATAACTAATTCACAATGCATTCCCTTAGGCCCAGAGATGGTGAAATGTCATGTAGTCGACGTTCACATAACACCACTAAGGGAATCACAACATACATATCATCAAGATATCAAACGAATACCAAATTCACATGATTACTTATGACAAGACTTCTCCCATGTCCTCAAGAACAAAAGCAACTACTCACAAATCATATTCATGGTCAAGATCAGAGGGGTATTAAGTATCATAATGGATCTGAACATATAATCTTCCACTAAATAAACCAACTAGCATCAACTACAAGATGTAATCAACACTACTAGTCACCCACAGGTACCAATCTGAGGTTTTGATACAAAGATTGAACACAAGAGATGAAATAGGGTTTGAGATGAGATGGCGCTGGTGAAGATGTTGATGAAGATTGATCCTCCCACGATGAGAGGGTTGTTGGTGATGACAATGGCTTCGATTTCCCCTCCCGGAGGGAAGTATCTCCGCCGGAATCGCTTCGCTGCAGAGAAAAAGTGCTCCCGCCCAAGTTCCGCCTCGAAACGGGGGTGCTCCGTCCCAAAAGTCCTCTTCTTATTTTTTTTCTAGGGAAAATTGGCTTATGTACCGGAAGATGGGCACCGGAGGCTGGCCAGGGGCCCCACTACCCACCTGGGCGTGCCCAGGGGGGTAGGCGCGTCCTGGTGCCTAGTGGGCACCTGGGTGGCCCCATTTGGTACTTATTTTCTCCAATAAATTTTATTTATTCCAAAATAAATCTCCAGGGGAATTTCAGCTCATTTGAAGATGCGCAGAACAGTTGTCTCTTACTAGCTTTTTGAGGTCAAGAATTCCAGCTACTGGCAATCTTCCTCTTCATGTAAACCTTGCATATTAAGAGAGAAAAGGCATTAGAATTGCTCTGCGAAGTGTTATAACGATTAAAAGCAATATAAATAACAGTACGAAAAGATGATGCAAAATGGACGTATCAAATATACACATCATCAACTAATTTATTTAACCCACGGCAATACATTAGACTCGATTCACCGGAAAAAAAAAATGAATAAAGCACATGCCAATTATTAGGGCCAAGCTTCTTGTAAACATCTTGTGTACTCTAGATTCTTCTTTTTGCATCTATCTAATTATAAAATGTTATCAAAATACATTTGTACACCACGGGAGTTAGAAGCATCTTCTAAGATAGTTAACGACACATACATATATACTATATTACCACAAGATTCTCAAATTAATCAAAAAAGACACGTTTCTTTTATAATTTTATTACGTTTAAGTGGAATTGATTTAAATAAATTTTAAGTCATATTATATTGAAAAATGTAAACAAATTGTAGCTTAATTTTACCCCGGTAATTGGCTATGACTATAATCTGAAAAAAACTTATAAACAAGTATCAAAGTTTATTATAAATTTCCTTAGATACAAATTCATTAAATTATTGTCAGAACCAATATCACATCAAAGTGCCATTGGTGCATGATATAATATAATATAATATAGCATGTTGGTTCAATACAACAAGAATGTGACATGATTACCGGTAATTAAAAGGATGTTGACTACAATGTGTTTCAGCTGGACGGAAGCAGCATATGTTTTAGGTTCATATCAAAAGCTAAATATTATGATCCTTAACTAGTTTTCCTTGATAGGGTAAATGTCACTCTGTATGGGGTATGTTATCTTTTTGAAATCTGGTGTTGTTGTTCATATTTAGCTACCTTCGGTCTATCACAACTTGCTTAACAGCAGTTCTTTCACATTTCTTACGAAGTGTATGTAATTCACCTGTGTAGAGCACGTGATTACTAAGAGTGTACCGTACGCCAACTGCAAAATCCGCGAAGGTGAAGGGTAAAAGAAGATTGTCTTGGTTCATGAAGAAGCGGCTCATGCAACATGCCATGGGTCGCAAGTCAAGGTTCTGAGACGAAGGATGGGACGGCCGTCATCTCCTATGGCACCTATGGTCCCAATGGCAAACTCGAGTAATAGGCACGTTAAACATTTTGATGTTGTTTTCTGATTGAAGTATTTTAAGATGCGCACAAAAATTTACATTTGTTTGATTTTGGTTATCTGTGTTAATTTTTCAGGTTAGCAAGTCATTTTGGAGGAAGCAGTACCAGGCGTCACGTATGAAGGATGAAAGCTTAGAATCATTGTTACCTTAATTCTGTTTATAGTTTTTTTCCCTACAAACTTAATCTTTGTGCCAGGCGTTACATATGAAGGATGAAAACCTAGAATCCACCGTTATTTCATTCTGTTAATAGTATTTTCCCCTACAAACTTTATCTTGCACCAGGAGTCACGTATGAAGGATGAAAGCCTAGAATGCACCGTTATTTTCATTCTGTTAATAGTCTTTTCCCCTACAAACTTTATCTTTGCCTAAATTATGTTATATTTCTGTCTTTGGTAGCCATTTGGCAGACCGAGGGAGATATAATCTGATGGGGCACTGAATTTCTGTGATATGCTTTTGTATGTGTGGTTTATATGATCCTGCTTTCTCTGTTCCCTTAATATAGTGAACAGAGTATGTTCACTGTTTGGGGCTCTCTCTTGTTTCTTAGTTTTGGTTGCTTTTGCCTGAACTGTCTCTCCAGTCTGATATTTATATGTTGTGCACGTTTGCACTTTTGAGAGTATCTAGTCTCTTCAGCGAGTTAAGTGCTGAGCCAAATACAATGAGTGACACCAAACCGTGGAGTTGGAAATGAGCTGTGTCATGCCATATGGCCTTCGTGTTGTATCAGCGTCCTAGACATAGATTTGAAACATGATGGCTGGCTAGGAATTTTATTTTTTGAAACGGTATCAGCGTCCTAGCAATGAATCCCACTTCTTTTACGCATAATGGAAGAGCAACTCCACTGACTCTGCATCCGAAGGTGCAAACAATGAATTATAACAAGGAAGCGACAAGAGTTCTTTACGCAGATTGATTCAAAGTTAGGAAGTGGCTTCTTGGTTGTAAAACTAGTAATTGTTGTCGTGAGTTTATACAAACTGTCTGTCTAATGCATGTTTACCGCGTCGAAGAAATAAGTCTGCTTTTACTTTCTGTCTTATACTGTTCCAGTGATGCCATGGTTTTACTTCTGTGGTCTACTGCTCGACTTGTATGCTTCCATGTTCTTTTTATCACGAAGGCACGTCATTCTCAGGCTGTCATGGCAGCTATGAACGCCAGCCACCCCCACTTTTTTGTATCAGAACAACTTCCTGATGTTAATGTGTATCAGTGGTTGAATTTGCACCTGCTCTCATGTTGTCAGTTCAGTGAACTTTACTAGATTTGGTTTGAAAATGAGTAAAGTTAGTTTATGGGTGTGAATCAAAATTAATTTTACGAATAGCACCCACTGTTAGCATCATACCAGACTCGGGAGGAAGGAGCAAAGCGTTCGGAGTAATTTTTAAACATGAAATGATGCTTACGATTCACTCCATTCTTATGTCAACCCTCCCTCCAAAGATTGACATTATGTCACAGAACTGAACTCACTCTGGAAAGCAAGATTGAACCTGGAGGGCAGAAGGAGGAGCATGAGGAAGAAACAGAACAGCAAAAACTCCGAACGCTGAGGAAGGGTAGAAGAGACGAAGTGTCAAATGCGAAGAAAGAATTCCAAAATTCCGAAGCCCAGTGTCAAGAGCAGTTCCAACAGACCTTGCTGGTGGTGGTGGCCTCTCTATTTTTGGCCTTAGAGACCCTATATTCAGCCCCCTGGCACGCAGGCCTAACTGCTGCTGGCGGTGTCGCTATTGTTGTTGGATTCCCAAACCCTTCCTTCAACCACCTTGACACGTTTGGAGAGCCTGACTCTGTGTCTGACCCAGTTAGAGAAGAGTCTGACTCTGCATCTGATGCAGTTGGAGAAGAGGACTATCAGTTCAGTTAGCCTGGATATACACTTGCTAATCTCCCATCGCCCCCTCGCTCCCTGGTGATTTATCATGACACTCTTGTGATTCAGCTACCATGCAAAGCAAACAAGGCACTGCTCAATCATACAACTAAACAAGCACAATTGATGACACATTCCAGGGAGCAAAGACTTGCCATCAGTAAGCGCAAATTCCAAACATCGTGCAACAGCTACCAAAGAGAACACGCCCACACAAAAGAAAAAGTGAATCACAAGGTCGTGCATGAATCATGAACTAAATTTGAATGGCGGCACATTTCCTTTCTCCATGCTATTAAGAAATAAATCAAACACAAGCTCCATAGGTATAGAAGAGACAGATAATATATATGGCTTCTATTTCATGAGCATTCTTTCCTCTACAGCAATGTATGATCAAGCCATATAGCTTCTACTTGAATAGCATTCCTTACTCTACAGCTACGTATGATCAACCCTATAGCTTCTACTTCAAAAACATTCTGCTCGGTGGTGTCATAATTCACAAAGAACAGTACCTCCTTAATAAATAGGCAAAGCGAAAGACCACTACTATTTGTTCTTGTCCCCTAGTAAGAGAAAAACAACTGCTACATCGAGAGGATACTACACCAGCACTCGTTTTCCCTCTCTAGGGAAATCAGACTTGTCAGAACATGAAACCGGGAGGAGAACATTCGGTGGTGATGTGATGTCCATACCGATGCGACAAATGGTTGTTGAAAAATCCAGCCGAGGATTGGGATCCTTTGCAAGAAAACCTCAAGAGTTGGCCAGAACCCATTGCGATGGAATGCAAATCAGTGCCCATTACATGTACAACTACACTTCCTTTGTACGAGTTGCATATTTTTCTTTCTAGTCAATACATTGGTTTCTGAAGATAAAATCCTAACATTTTCTAGGTTTTGTCAAAACGTAAAATGGCCAGGAGAGAAACAATAAAGAAATCACACCAATTATCAAACCCAATCCTAACAAGAAAAGTATCTGAAAGAGCATGTGAGAAAACGTCAACCATATGCATACTGGCTGACTCAGCTATCGAAAAGACAGAGGAAAAAAACTGAGAAAAGGAAACTCACATTGCCCATTGCGTTAAGAATCTTGTGAAATAACAAGACGATTCCCAGGAAGAAGAAGAACAACTCCAAAGCCTGTCAGGCCTAAGCCAATCTCTGATTAAGGGGGAAAATGCATTAGCAAGAAGAAGGGATTGCTGTCTAGGCTGCGTAGTCCACAACACACCGTCCAGTCCGTCCCTAACATTTATAATTCCACTAAAGCAACGAGTAAGCTTACACTATCAGTTGTTGACCAAAAGACCATGAAACATCCTACTTACTCCCTCCGTTCTATAATATAAGACGTTTTTGCTAACTAGGTTAACCTGTAAAAACATCATATATCATGGGATACTTCAGAATTAAAAGAGGTTCGCTGGCTAGAGCTCCCAACAGTTACAAGCTTGCAAATGTCTTTATTTGAAAACGGCGGTAAATTAAAACGGAACGATGTTATACCGCGGTTCATAAAAAAGCACCAAATAAGGAAAATAAATATTTTTTACGAAAATGATTAGCCATATTATAAAAGTTCTACAAAACATCTTAAACATAATTAAAATTACATCTAGATTCTAAGACCACCAAACGACCACTAATGCCGCCAGAACAAGCCGTCGACGCACCGCAGTCACCGCTCCCCTACCGGAGCCAATGACAGCCAGGAAGTCTTCATGCACGTGCCCATAAGATCTAGCGCCCTGAAGCCGCAGTCAGCGCCATTGAACCCTTGCACAGATCAGAAGCACCTAACACCAAATCTCGCCACATGAAGAGGAACAATAAAACAATAACCTCACTGTCCCAAGGAGATGGCAGGAATCGATGGACAAACTCGAGGAGGATCGAAATCCAGAAGACAAACTCAAAGAAGAAATGCTACTAGCCGTCCGAGCGCGGCACCTGCGAGGACTTAAAAAATCCTAACCTATAAACTACTAAATGGAGCAGTGATGTAGACTCGACTAGATGGCGAGTCGTTCGTCGGCCCGAACTTTCACGGTACTAGCAGCAACAAGAAATTCCGATCGAGCAAAGATACAAGACCGTAATATCAAAAACTGGCGTCGAGTAGATGAATCAACTCCACGCGTAGCAGCGAAAAAACCCGTCACGGATCAGCAAAAGCAAACACGATATTTGGTGTCCCCCGACATGGGACTTTTCTGACTTTTATTCAACTCACGATCTAAACAAAACTTCTCAAATAAAACCTGACCCTGTACACGGCCGTAGCCGGCCCCTTATATAGGCGCACACAACCGGCTCTCTAGCTAGCTTAAACTGACTTGGACTCCTACTCTTATCCCAACTAACAAATTAACAAACTTAATTATCCGGCACCGTTGATCACATAGCAACCTATGAAAAACTAGGACTCTTCTTTATTAGACCAAAAGAAATCAACGTGACATATCCTTAAATAAACTAAATCTTGATTTTCATGGTGCCTACCATCACGTATTGGCTTGGTGTTCTAAACCGTGGCTCAACCTTGTCTTGTACTGGTATTTTAATTACCATGTCCCCTATTCGTAACATATGCCCTGCGCTACCTGAAGCTTGCTCCGTCGTTAGCTTGACTGCCCTGCAATCTTTTGGTCCATTGTTCTGCTGCATATCAAGCTCGCGATTTATAGTAACGACAGCACCAGTACACCGTTGAGCCGGAAACATAGCAATGGCACTAGTGGCCACATCAAGCAGAGGCACCGGGATTTCCCTCCCTGCCACCAGTCGTGGAGTGGCAGGCAAAGGAGAGACGAATCCACAGACTCACCGGTAAGTCTAGATGGAAAAGTTTGCACTAGCGGCATAGGGTTAGGGGAGGAAACGAGAGTAGGTAAGCCAAGCCAAATCCTCGCCTATGATATCGAGTCTATGGACCACGCAACGACCTAGGTAGTATTTAATGATCTTTGTTGTTAGCCAATCAAAACTGACCCTCGGTCGAGCTAAAAAGTATGACAACTGATCATTTGCCATTGTTGAATTGAACAAGTATGATGGCATTACCAATACTCGATGCATTGTACTAGTTTTCAAACACCATTCCTGACTAATTAATTACATGTCGGTTTCCTTATACCTAAGAAAGTACTAAAAACAATTGACGCACTTAAAGGCGCCTTCTTTTGGATGGCAAAGGACACCTGTTCTAGGGCTCAGTGCATGATCAATTAAAAGCATTTGGGATGTTGTAGTGTTTGGTGGTTTAGGCATTAAAACTTGTATATCTAGAACACTTTGCTTGTTTATGAAGTTTGTTGTTAAATCTCTACTCCCCAACAATATCCCCTGGTCAGATTGGCTTAGCTTGCAACATCCCAAATGTTTTTGTAGCCCCAGCCTCCGAGCCCTCCTACAAAAGCATTTGCGACCAATTAAAAGCATTTGGGATGTGGCAGTGTATGGTGGTTTAAGCATTAAAACTTGTATGTCCAAAACACTCGCTTGCTTATGAAGGTTTTCTGTTAAATCTCTACTCCCCAACAATATCCCCTGGTTAGATTGGCTTAGCTTGCAACATCCCAAATGCTTTTGTAGCACCAGCCTCCGACCCCTCCTATGCGTACACTACAACAGACCACCTTTTGTTCTTACAAATAATGGAACCTCAACCTATTTATGGTTTGACACCTAGCTCACCTCAAAACCACTAGCAGTTACTTAGCCAAATATTTTTCCGCACTCCAGGGTACCTATGGTTAGGGTGGCAAATATCATGCGCTTCGGTTTAGAATCTAGGGGTGGCGCGGGGGGGGGGGGGGGGGGGGGTGATGAAATATGTGAAAACTTATCCATGTTGATTTGTAAGGTACACAAAAAATTGGTCCAAAAATAAGCCCACTTTGATATATGTACTTGTCTTTTTGCGTACACCATGTATGAAAATATATTCTTGTAAATTTTCACACATCTGGCATAGGCGCAAAGTAGTACCGTCAATTTTTTTCCACACATTTGCACTACTAGGGAAAAGCCTAGCAGCAGCGCGGGTTTTAGGCCTATCAGTAGCGCGGCCAGGAGTGCTACTGATAAGGCGCTACAGCTAAAGCTTAGCAGTAGCGCGCCTGGACACGCGCTACTGCTAAAATGATCTAGTAGTAGCGCTTCTCCTTAGCGGCGCTGCTGGTAATTAGTAGTAGCGCTCCTCCTTGCCCACGCTACTACTATTATTTAGTATTTTATTTCTTTTTTATTTCATGTTGTATTTCATACACCTTTACACAAGTTTTCATACAACAGGAATTTAGAGACTGTTTTTACATCATAATGAGTAGGTGAAACAACCGTGGACTAGTTTCAAGTGGATGGACATCCACTTGAAACTAATCCGCGGTTCTTTCACCCAAACACATTGTATCATCATCATTATCATATCATTAACAACTTATCATCATAATACATCATTGTCATATAACACCTCCTCAAGATCATCGTTTTCATCAATGAGACATCACATAGCAAATTGGTCACTAGTCGTAATCACAAGTACTCCTCATCATCAACTCTAACACATTGTATCACATAATAAACATATTGTACCTCATAGGACCTACTACATTCTCTTAGGACCTACTATATTTTCTAAGGTAAAATAGCAAAAAACAAGATAGCCCCTGACTCTCCATTATGGAGAATGGAGATTATCCTGTCTCCAATTCTTGCTTTTCGCTTAATGTTACTTCCAAGAACCTCCTTGCGAATGTCCAAACATTTTTTCCATTCTTTGATTAGCATGTGTTCACCGGTTTTAGAAATCCGATATGCACAGGTGAGATCCGTAGGATGACCTGGCTGTAAGTTCAGAACTTCAAGGCGACCATTGTAATACATCAGATGAGGCAAACAATCCATCGGGATTTTCTGTTGAAAAACATAGTAATAACTTCGTAGTTAGCAATGATGTACTAGTTTTGGAAGTATGCAAAAGATGCACGGATGTCGTAATAGTAAAAAATCTTACCAGGGTATCTCCATAGAAGTTATCGTGGTTCAACACGTGCACTAGTGGCACGTATTCACCATAATTTGGAGGAGTTCGATAATAGGTATTATAATTCTCAAAGAAAGTACAAAATGCGATCAGATGATTTTTCTCCTTATAAGTTAATTCGGAGCCACCAGTATAGTGGGTTTTGTCTATCATGTTCTGCACATTCTTTGAAGATTCAAAATAAGCTGTCAATGGAAGCTGTCAACTATTTTGAAATAAACAATATAAATTAGTTAATAACTATGTTTGAGAAACTCACATTGCGGTAGAATCGGAAGTGTATCAACAAGGACCCAAATGTCCATATTGTCTTGCTCGATGTCAGGATCACCAAGATCCATGGTGACAATCATACCCTCATAAAAACCATACATTTTGCAAAGTGCTTCCCAATTTTGGCAACCAAAATGGGTTACGCTCTGAGCATTGTACAGATTTACTTCAAAATCCATATCATGATGGGTCCTTAGGTGTATTTTCTTTGTTTCAAAATTTTCATGGTCTTCAAAACCCATTCTCTCCAAGACATAGCATCTTGCATGGCATGGGATAAGCTAGTCAAATTGTAAAAGATGAAAATTAGACACTGAAATAGTTGAAGTCATACTTAATTACGAGCGTTGTTGCATGGGATAAACTCTTGTCGTTGTTGCGTACCGTTTCAACATCGAAGGTCTCCTCGAGCTTAATGCTGAAGCGCCGATCTTCGTCCAGCTCAACGAACCTGTCGCATATACCTCGATCGTCGTGGCACCAGCTGCACTCCCCCGGGAGACTGTCATCGTCCGAGTACGACATTTCCTACGTTCATAATTCAAAGATTAAACTTGTACAATTAAATATATGTACTAAAAAACATAGGCCTGAAAAATCCGGCATGACCTTTGCTAAAAAAGGACATATCGAGCGCCTGAAATTTGCCGGAACGAAAATTAATCAACACTCCGGCAAAACATAGGCCACTCGTAGGTGTAACCAAAACATGAAATAATAACACCAAATATGGCATGTTCAACTAGTTCTATTAATTCAACTAGTTCTTACTAAATATTAACTTAGTATAAAAAGAAAAAAACTAGTTCTTTCTAAAAATGAAGTAGTTCAACTAGTTATTAATTTACTTACTATACTAGTTCAACTAAAACTTAACTAGTTCAACTAAAACTAAACTAGTTCTATTAATTCAACTAGTTCTTACTAAATATAAACTTACTGTAAATAGAAAGAAACTAGCACATCTACTTCTACTACTACTAATTAACATCTAACTACTACATCTACTACTAATTAACATGTACTACTACTAATTATACAACTAGTTTACCATCACTACTAGTAATTAATATCCACTACTTCTAAAAATCATTATCTATGAACCCTAAATTAACATCTACTACTACTAAAATCATCTACTAACTAAGCAAAGAGAGAGGGGGTGGGGGAGGGGTGGGGGGCTTACAGAGGGAGAGACGGTGGCGGGGAGGTGCTCGGCGACGGAGGGGTGACGAGGGCGGGCTCGGGATCGGGAGGGCGGCGGTCCTGGGCGGCGGGCTCGGTCGAGGGCGGCGGCGGTGAGGTCGAGGGCGGCGACAGTGTGGTCGAGAGCGGCGGCGGTGAGGTTGAGGGCGGGCGGGCGGCGGCGGCGGTGAGGGCAGTCGCGCTCGGGCTCGGGCGGCGGCGACAGGGAGTAGGGGAACATGCCGGTGGGGGGGGGGGGGGGAAGGAGGACTTAGAGAAATTTTGATGCGGGGGGTGGTTAAATCGAACTAGCAGTAGCGCACGTACAGAAAAGGCGCTATAGCTAACTTATCTACAGCGTGTTTTGGAGAAAACCGCTACTGCTAGTGGAAGCAGTTATTTCGTAAAAACATCAAAAATATACATTGGTCATCATTGATATTTTTGTTTATAATCTAAATAGTCAACATGAATCCTCACTGTACCTGTATAGGTACAGGCGAGGATTCATATTGCAACCACAAATCATACACATATAGTTCAATGAAGACCAAATGCTCGAGATAGGTTGAGAAGCAACATATTTAAGGTGGTAAACACCTTGTTCGCTTAGCAGTATGGGACTAAACTTAATTAGTTGCGGTCATACTTAGCAGTAGCGAGTTTTGAGCAAAACCGCTGCTACTAAGTTCTTTAGCAGTAGCGCGTCCACGGGAAGGGCGCTACTACTATACCTAGCCTGGAGGCAACACCGTGGCAATTATAGTAGTAGCGCTCTTTTCACCTAGAGCGCTACTGCTACTCAGTCATTAGCAGCGCTCTTTTCTAAAGATCGTTGCTGCTAATTAGCAGTAGCGCCTGTTTTTAGACCGCGCTGCTGCTAAGATTCTGTGTATAAGGTTTTCCCTAGTAGTGTTGTGGTATAGATGTATTACGCAAAATACACACAACTGAAAAGAATCTCAAAATACACTTAACTGAAAAGGTTCATTAGTGATAACTAATCGATGCTGACCCAAAACAACATGATCCCTCCCCGCCGGGGATTGTTATGATGTTATCTCACCTTCTTACATAAGCATCTGTCTCTAAGGTTGACGTAACAGATTTAGCTAATTACTCCCTCCATCCTAAAGTAAGTGTCTTATCTTCAGTACAAACTGTTGGCCGAGAGGCCGGATGAAAGGAAGCAGGCAAGTATGTTTCTTGTTCTTGGCAATGATAAGTTTCTGTCAACTGCAGCTTCGCAGTATTATTTTGTCAGGAAATGAATCCTGACAAGCGAGAGCATCCCCTTGTTGATTTTGTCCCTCAGCGACAACCTCTGCTTCCACGTCCACTCCTTCGGAACCGTGTGCTTGCACTTCTCACACACTGGATTGTTATACAGGTATATGTCGTCAAGATTTACCGCTGCTTCCCTGATACTTCTAACATAGCTCACAAATTTGTTTTCTGCCTGAAACCCATAGATTTTCAGCACAACCAGATTATTGTGCTTGAAATTATATGCGGATGGTTCCCATTCTAGTACCTTGTCTTTCTCCTTGCTGAACACATACTTTTCCCTCCGCTTCCCCATTATCATTTCGCATAAATGATCCCTCACCTGCATTCGAAATGAGACAATATGTTTTGCATATTCCACATGAGGTGAGCATCGATTCATGAAGTGGCATAAAATTGAGAATTGACGATTCTTCTTGAAAAAAATTGAAGATTAGGTACAAGAGTTTACCATGACACATAGTTCATTAAGGATGGGTGCACCTTCGAGTATGAACATTGTCCACGTTAGGTCACATTCTTCAGAAATATTAAGCATATTCACAAGCCTAAGTTTGTGGAACACCGGTAACAATTGTTTTCGACCTTCTTGTTTGACCCAAATCTGCAAAAAGAGAGGGGGATAATGCAGAATTACATTAACCAAAAGTAATGATTACAACCTCTCAACTACATGGACAGCAAATTTGATCATACACACACCACTAATATAACAACATTGCCAACCTTCACTAACCTTTTCACTTTTGAAGTTCAAATGCAGGTTGGTTACAGCAGTTTTGCCAAGTAACTCACTTAACTTGAGCATCTTGTGCCGAGAAAAGCCAATATTGATGATTCTCACAGTCTGGAGCAGTGGGACATGTTACGCAATCCCGGGTCCGCTATCACCAGCGTTTCCGACCCACATGCGTCAACCAGGCCCAACCGGAGAGCAACACCGACTTATGACAGGCCTTGGGCCCTCTCCCCCCAAAAGACTAGCCTGTTAGGAGGGGACACCTCTGCTCTTATAAATCGTGTTATGTCTCCGCCCACAACCGATGTGGGACTAAACCCAACAATCTCCCCCTCACACATCGGTCATCCATGGGCCCGCTAACACCAGCGTTTTCAGCCCACCAACCATGACCGACCACCCGTGAGTCTACGGAGATTCATTCCGGGCACCTGGGCTCTGATACCAATTGTTACGCAATCTCGGGTCCGCTATCACCAGCGTTTCCGACCCACATGCGTCAACCAGGTCCAACCGGAGAGCAACACCGACTTATGACAGGCCTTGGGCCCTCTCCCCCCAAAAGACTAGCCTGTTAGGAGGGGACACCTCCGCCCTTATAGATTGTGTTATGTCTCCGCCCACAACCGATGTGAGACTAAACCCAACAGGACATAGCCAAAACAGACGGGGTTGTCTTGAGATACAAATCCATTAAATTTCACTAGTGTGAGTCTTGGTACCCACTTCAGATCAACCATCCTAAGACTGCTATGGACAACCGCCAGTTCACTGAGTTGCGGATGTTCCACTTCCAGCAAAGACATGTACCCCAAGTCGCAGTGGTAGAGGCGGAGGAACTCCAGTTGTCTGCATATAATGAAAATTTTGGGGAAGTCAGATTCGCCTAACCTCAAATTCTCCAGTGTGAGGCGTGCCAGACCACCAAATGTGTTTCGACACGAGTCAAAGAATGACATGAACTGCGTCCCATAAGTGATGAGTTCATTCTTGGTACAATTTTTGCGCACCTTTGTCAGGATTGTAAACTCGACCCAAGCAACCTTTTGTGTTGCTATGGTGTTTGCAACAGTCTGGCCAATGAAAATGGACTCATCTCCCAAGTAGAATTGCATGCGCAACAGGTGAATGGTGCATGGACTTCCAGCCCTCCTATCCAGTATGCTCCTGGTTGCTCCCAGCACGGTGGTATTGGCCCGAACAATATCATCTGAGGTTAACTTCCTCCCTTCGTGCTTGGGCTGAAAAGAATCAACCTCTATGGCAATTTCTGAGAGCATAGCAGGGATGTGCTTCCAACGTTTGGAGAAGACGCTGGTTCGTGCGGCGTCGGCAATATCAAGTCGCTCGACAATGTTGAGCAAAACGTCATCAGGCAACTTGCTGAGCAAATCATCTTGACCGTCCTCCTACATTTGATATATATGGAAACAAACCAGAGATGGTTTCTTATTAGCCACTCATCACAGGTGCAGTTTTGATATTTCTACAAAGAAGGTCGCAACTCTATACTGTTTCATTCAAAATGTTTAAGTTTTCACCATGAGTTCTGAATCTGATTACAGTTCATACTTTTTGTTATTCATTGTTGTAAGAGATACTACAAGCTAGTACTCTTTTGCAGGTGATGTTCTAAGAGGATTGCTTTGCTTTAAAAAAAAATGTTGTAAGAGGATCTAGCGGAAGGAACAGGGTCAGGAAACAGGAGGACGAACTCACCATAATGTCAACCTGCCGATCGAGGACCGAGAAGGATGGTTTGGCGACCGGTCTGGCAGCTGCTCGCCGGAGAAGGTCTCAGGAGGTGCTGGTCTCCTGCGAAATCGGGTGACTGCCAGTGCCGGGGAGATCGCCTGGCCTGGTTTTGGCTTGTGTTTATTGTCGGATTGCAACTCGGAGATTGAATCAGTTTGGGGCTCGAGTAGATGCCTTCTGCAGTTAGAGTTTGAATTGCAAATAAACTGTGGCCTCACAAGATTAAGATTACAGAGGGAGACGGAGTCCTTCACGACTTCGGTTTCCAAGTTGCCAAACCCAAACCCAAGCAGCTGCACATCTCTGCCCCGGCCGGCAGCCACCAGATTTCGGCAGGCATCAGCCACCTGAATTCTTCTCGTCGAGCCGAGCCTCGGCGGATCTACGCGGGAGCCATGGGGGTGAGTTTACTGTCCTCTTATCCTCTAGGGTCTTCTGTTTTCAGAGAAAACCCTTCCACTAGATCTAATCACACACAAAAATTGCACCTCAAATTTGTATGATTATATCTCTCGGACTACATCAAAATTGCATCTCTGGGATCGATTGTGCAGATTTTGATAACTGCAATTTTTGCGTGCCAAAATTACATCTCTGGGATCGTGTACGAATTGCATGTCCTAGAATACCGAAATTTGCTTCTTTGCGACTAACTAGTGTGAAATCAGTTCTTATTTGATTCGTGTGGCAAGAAATTAATATACCATATGTGTGTGTGTCTTGTACTCCCTCCGTTCCTAAATAATTGTCTTTCTAGAGATTTCAATAAGTGACTACATACGGAGCAAAATGAGTGAATCTACACTCTAAAACATGTCTACATACATTCGTATGTTGTAATCCATTTGAGATGGCTAGAAAGACAATTATTTGGGAACGGAGGGAGTACTATCGTATACAGTAATTTTTTTGTGATTTTATAAAAAACAATAATTACATCTTTACTGTCGTGTGAACTCAGCTCTTATTTGTTTCCAAGGCCAAATGCAGAAAGGCAAGAGAGATAGTAGACTCAGCGCACTGCCTGACGACATTTTGGTCAACATTCTCGACCGACTCAATGTCCGCGATGCTGCAAGAACTAGCATCCTCTCGAGACAGTGGACTCAACTCTGTGCCAAGCTGTCTCGGCTTATAATAAGTGCTCCACACTTCCTGCCCCACGGCGTGCGTTACACCGACATCTCTGATGATGAATTGGTTCGCATCAACGTAGCGGCAGCTCAAGCGACAGAGAGCATACTGACACGCAGAAATCCTGGAGAACACACCATCCGCCTTCTGTCCACGACATTCTACTTGAGAGATGATGTTCCCATATCCATTGGACGTGCTGTTGGTCATGCCATGGTGACGCACTTGGTCGAGAATGCCAAGTTCAGTGTCATGACAGGGAAGTATGACATCATGGACATTGATGATGATGACCTGGTCACCGGTGCGAGAAAATTCATGTCGTTCTTTAATGCTTGTCCAAATGCATTTGGCGGCCTCACTGCTCTCGACCTAGAGAATTTGAGATTTGGTGAATCAGACATATCCAATGTTCTCATCACTTGCAAGTGGTTAAAGCATCTGCGCCTATTCAACTGTGACTCTGGTGATGATGGCAGCACGTTGCAAGTTGAACACGCCCATCTCAGTGAGCTTAGTATCGTCCAATGTAAGCTTGCCATAGTTGAGCTGAACTGGCTCCCTCAACTCACAAGGTTGTTCTTTGAAGGTTGGCTGCGATACCAAGATCCGCTGTTAATTGGTCATGTCCCATTGCTAGAGGTTGTAAGCCTCGCAAATATTGCCCTTAGTTACAACAAGATGGTGAAGTTAAGTGAGTTTCTTAGTGGTACCTCTATACGTGTTCTGAAGTTGGGATTTAATTCTGAAAAGGTAAGTTGATATTGCCGCTTTGCGAGCTGTGACTTCACTTCTTCTCTGCTCATCTCATCATGTGCTTATTCATTGCAGATTTGGGTGCAGCCAGAATGTCGGACGCAATGTCTGGCATCTGTTTTCTGCCAACTAAGGTTTGTGAATCTGTTTCATCTTCCTGAAGGGTACGATCTCACCTGGACAATGTATATTCTTGAAGCTGCGCCCTTACTGAAGGAGCTATACATGACGGTATGTGTTTACCTAAAGATCTATTGTTTGCCACATGGGCTTAATGTTAGGTTTTGCATGCTTCTCTCACCAGATACAATAGATGGCTGCTCTATTGGCAATTTATTTCTATCTTTGACCTTTTTGCTGGCATGCAGGTATGGGATCATGTGTGTGATATGGAAATGGACGAGGAGAAGAGGAAAGAAGGATCATATAGTGAGAACAAGGGTGTAGAGTGGGACTCGACTGCAGCAGATTTTCAACACCACAGCTTGGTTACACTTGTCATTTTTGGCTTTGAATCTGAAGATTGCTTTGTGAGTTATGTCAGACGTGTTCTGGTGGCGGCTGTCAATCTAGAGGATGTGTTCCTCTATAGTACGTTGCAGTGTCGCAGTTGCCGGGACATGAAGAAGCTTGTCAGGTACCCCTGGACTAAACGACAGAGAATCTCATTGAAGAAGAGACTCACCACCGGGATCGAGTCATTTGCGATATTTCACTATGGTGAGATGAGGCCCGGTCATCTAGCTAAAAGGGTGTACCCAAAGTGCTCAATGCTTGAGGAAAAAAAGGTTTTTGTGTGAGGTGTGTTAAGTGTTGGTAGGTGTTGATTTAACAGTGAAGTATGTTAGAAGTGTTGTTACTTTTGATTGAGAGTTTGTTTTACCGCGTGAACGGCATTATTAAGTTGTCACCTCAAGAACTATATTAATATGTTGTTATGTCGATCCCTCAAAAAAAAGGTTGCTATGTCGATTGTTCTTGTAAATTTAGGGTAAAACCATATTGCTTTATTATGAATCAATTTGGCATGATAGCCCCTTGTCAGGCTGATACACCAGCATCATCTAGACAATTTGTTCCACGCCAAGTTCTGCAGATCAATGGCCTTCTCCACCATTAGTTTTTCTTTTCTTTTGGTGGCATTCAAATCAAAACAAGAACATAAACCAAACTGCCAACTAGAGGAAGTAGAACCGAGATAAATTTCTTCTGTTGCATATCTTGACAATGGAACGGAATGCCTGAAACATCATAACTGAAAGTTTTCTTTGTAGCAGATGTTCATCATTCATAAAAAAAATCCCTCCGATTCAAAATAAGTGTCGCAATTTTGAACCAAGGTTATGTTCAATCTTAGTTCAAAACTGTGACACTTATGGATCAGAGGGAGTCGCATTTTCCATACATATTGTTGTTAAGGACCCTGACACTGCACCCCGGCTTGGCGGATTCTTAGTCCACTTCTCAATAAGTTCTGGCTACTCCGAGTTTTGAGTACTCATATTTTTCAGACTTTGACCACATAGATTTATAACTAGCAAAATGTAAGTTATATACGACAACAATTTATCTCATTAGATTCGTGTTTGTTAGAAGTTTCAAATGGTGTTATTTCTAGTTTTCAAAATCCTTATTTTATTTGTCAAATTTATGGTCAAAATTAGACATGCAATATGAGTGGGACTAATAAACCAGGATGGCTGGAGTATTGTTGAGAGCTCATTTACATTGGGCGCCTCAACTTCAGAGTTACTGCATACACCACTGCCTAAGCATCTGCAATTGTATAATTGTGACTCTGGTGACTGCAGCACGCTGCAAGTTGAACACGCTCATCTCAGTGAGCTTAGTATTGTCTACTGGGAGAGGGAGAGGAGGGAGTGTGTGTGTGTGTGAGGGAGAGAAGAGAAGGGAGAGCGATGAAGGGTGATAGATAGAGTGGGGGAGCGAGAGAGGGAGAGGGGGGGGGGGGGGGGGGAGTGTGTGTGTGTGTGTGTGTGTGTGTGTGTGTGAGAGAGAGAGAGAGAGAGAGAGAGAGAGAGAGAGATGAAGGGTGATAGATAATTTTGTGGAACACCGGTAGCAATTGTTTTCGACCTTCTGGTTTGACTCAAATCTGCAAAAGAGGGGGATAATGCAGAATTACGTTAACTGAAAGTAAATATTACAACCTATCAACTACAAAGGTCTTTGTGATAAATATGAAAAGTTGATCAGGGATTTTTGGTGGGGCGACGAGGAGGGACATAGGAAAGTTCATTGGATGTCTTGGGAGCATGTGACTAAACCGAAGCGTGCTAGAGGTATTGCTTTCAGTCTTTCAGAGATATGCACCTCTTCAACATTGCGTTACTTGCGAAGAAAGCTTGTGTGCGAGAGTAATCAAGTCCAAATATTATCCTCACGGCAACTTGTTGGATACAGTGTTTGCTTCTGATGCTTCCCCAGTCTGGAGGGGTATTGAGGCTGGCCTTGAGCTGCTCAAGAAAGGGATCATATGGCGTGTAGGGAATGGAAAAAGCATTCAGATACAAAGGGATCAATGGATCCCAAGGTCTGAGGGCCTCAAATCTGCGAGTTTCATCAGGAGATTGAGGCTACGGTGGGTCAACCAACTTATGCGCTTCCAGATAGTAAAGAATGGAATACTGATCTAATAAAACAAATTTTCCATGGTTTTGACGCGGAAGAAATATGAAAAATCAACATCCCTAGGTCGGATGCAGAGGATTGCATTGCGTGGCATTATGAAAAGAACGTGAGTTTTACGGTCAAGAGCGCATACAAACTTGCGTACTCCATCCAAGGCCAAACCCTGCACATGGCGTCGAGCTCTGCAAGTGGGACACAGAACTGAAGTATCTGGGACATCATTTGGAAGGCTAATGTCCCACCTAAAGTCAGAATTCATGGCTGGAGAGAGTTGCAACAAACTCTTTGGCTACAAAGAAGAACAAGTTTAGAAGGACCATTGAGGTGGATTCCACTTGCACTCACCACTAGGGAAAACCTTATACAAAAAATCTTAGCAGCAGCGTGGTTTAAAAACAAACGCTATTACTAATTAGCAGTAGCGAGCTCCAGGAAATCGTGCTACTAACACCCATATAGTAGTAGCAGTAGCGCTCTATGTGAAACAAGCGCTACTAATATAATTGCCACAACGTTGCCTCCAGGCTAGATATAGTAGTAGCGCCCTTCTCCTGAACGCGCTACTGCTAAAGTACTCAGTAGCAACGTTTTTTTCAAAACTCGCTGCTGCTAAGTATCACCGCAACTAATTAAGTTTAGTCTCATACTGCTAAGCGAACAAGGTGTTTACCACCTTAAATATGTTACTTCTCAAATTAACAATCTCGAGCAGTTGATCTTCATTGAACTATATGTGTAGGATTTGTGGCTGCAATATGAATCCTCGTCTGTACCTATACAGGTACGGTGGGGATTCATGTTGACTATATAGATTCTACACAAAAATATCAATGATGACCAATCTATATTTTTGATGTTTTTACATGCTTAGACTTATAGCGTTTTTCCGGGACAAAGCGGTACTGATATTGGGATAAACAAAAGAAATAACTGCTTCCTTTAGCAGTAGCTTTTTTTTATAAAACGCGCTATAGCTAAATTAGCTATAGCGCGTTTCCTTAAGAGCGCTACTGCTAGTTCGACTTATTCACCCGCGGGATCAAAATTTTGCTAAGTCCTCCTTCCCCCCTGTTCCCCTACTCCTCTGTCGCCGCCGCCCGAGCCCGAGCCTGCCCTCGCCACCGTCGCCCGAGGCCGCCTCAACCTCACCGCCGCCGCTCTCGACCTCACCGTCGCCGCCCTCGACCTCACCGCCGCCGCCCTAGCCCGCCCAGGACCGCTGTCGGTGTCAAAACTGGCGGATCTCGAGTAGGGGGTCCCGATCTGTGCGTCTTAGGCTGATGGTAACAGGAAGCAAGGGACACAATATTTACCCAGGTTCGGGCCCTCTCGATGGAGGTAAAACCCTACTTCCTGCTTGATTAATATTGACGATATGAGTAGTACAAGAGTAGATCTACCACGAGATCGTAGAGGCTAAACCCTAGAAGCTAGCCTATGATGATTATGATTGTAATTGTGATCGGCCTTCTAAGGACCAACCTCTCCGGTTCATATTGACACTGGAGAGAGCTAGGGTTTACGTGGAGTCGGTTACAAGGAAGGAAATATAATATCCGGATCGCCAAGCTTGTCTTCCACGCAAAGGAGAGTCCCATCCGGACACGTGACGGAGCCTTGAGTCTTGTATCTTCACGCTCCAATAGTCCGGACGAAGTATATAGTCCGGCTGTCCAGATACCCCCTAATCCAGGACTCCCTCAGTAGCCCCTGAACCAGGCTTCAATGACGATGAGTCCGAGGCGCAGTCTTGTCTTCGGCATTGCAAGGCGGGTTCCACCTCCGAATACTCCAAAGTATTTATCGAACACTTAAACCGTGTCCAGATCTGCAAAATGATCTTCACATACCACCGTAGAGAGAATGATATTTTTCAAATACAATCTACTGACAACTTTTTTAGACAACGTGACATGTCATTACGGTCGGGTCATTACTCGAACCATTTTCCCATAACCAGCCACATCGCATATTGCGAGGCGGTTTCCTCTGCATGTTTTGCCATAGCAGAGATCGTGTCCCCTTATTGTGGGATTCTCATCAATACGGGTACGGATAATCCAACCGCACCGCTAATCACGACAAGTAGGGAGCGAGCGGGTTCCACCAGGCAAGTGGGGAAGCGCAAAAAGATTTTACCGTCTCTATAAAGAGATAAGGTCTCTTCCTCTTTACCCACGCCTTCTCCTTCCGCTAGCCCATTCCCCTCTGTCCGAGCCCTAACGCCCAGGCATTTTACTTTTCCATCCAAGAGAGGTTTTCCAAAGATGTCCGGATCTGGAGCAGGAGGCAGATGGATGGCCTCTACCATCCAGGAGAAGGATATCAAGAGGCTCCGGGAGGCCGGGTATCTGGCCAAGAAGATCGGCCACCGTCTCCCACCGGCGGGACATGTCGTCCCTACTCTGGAGCCTCACGAGAGAGTCGTGTTCCTTCCCCATTTTGTCCGCGGGCTTGGGTTTCCCCTTCACCCATTTGTTCATGGAGTCATGTATTACTATGGGATTGATTTTCATGATCTTTCCCCCAATTCTTTCCTCAATATCTCGACGTTCATCATCGTGTGCGAGGCTTTTCTCCGGATTTCGCCTCACTTCGGCCTGTGGCTGAAGATTTTCAATGTGAAGCCCAAGGTGGTGAGTGGCGAGCACGCCGAGTGTGGCGGCGCCATGGTGAGCAAGATGCCCAAGGTCGTTTGGCCGACGGGTGCCTTCAATGACTCCATCAAGGAGTGGCAGCAGCAGTGGTTCTATATCACCGAACCACGCGGCAAAAAGTGGGTTGCAGCTCTTGAGTTCAGATCCGGAGCCCCACTGCGGCTCACGTCCTGGCCCGAGAAGGGCCCGAACTGGTCCTCATCTGATGAGCTGTCACTGCTCCAGACGCACGTTCAGAGTGTGGTCAGGACGTCAAGCTCGTCGACGTAGTCCAGGTGATGTTAGTTCGCCTGGTTCTCCCTTGCCAGCGCCGAGCCTGCAATTTGTGGGAGTACGACCCAACCGAGCACCAAACCCTTCGGGAGCTCTATGATTCTTCCCACAAGGATATCTGGAAGGTGCTCTTTAAGTCCGGCAAATCATGGCCGGGCTCCGCCGAGGACCGTGGCCCGTGGGTATCAATTATCCCATTCCGCAAGCCTGGTAAGTTATAGCCACGCTCTGTCCATCCATGCTTTAGTTGGCATGTCCTGAGGGAGACATTTTTATCATGCTTCATCGTGACCCCAGGGATGGATAAAGAAGGTGGAGCGAATATATTGTCCGGCCCCGCTTACGGAGGAACCAGCCGGACCTCTTCTGACGAAGATGCTGGTCCCCGCGCCTTACGAGGCACCAAAGAAAGAGGCCTCCAAGAAGGCCAAAAAGACCCGGAGTGGCCTCCATCGCCGCGAGGCTTCGGACGCAAAATCCAAAGACTCCAGCGATGCTCCTTCTTCCGAAGGCGAAGAGGAGGAAGGAGAGGAGGACGAGCCTCACTCTGGAGGTGGGAAGAAAAGGGCGGCTTCCTCGTCCCTGGAGGCTGAATCACCCAAGAGGGGGAGAGGTTCCCACCCAAAGGCATCCACCACGGCTACCGATAATAGCCCGGAGTGGGATCCCAGGGCCCAGCCCCTGGAAAAGTCGTAAGTATCCGAGATCCGAGCGCGCATATGCATCCAGGGTCGTTTGGGTTTAGTAGTTTTAACTGTCGCCATATTTCGTACAGCCCGACGAGGTCTCGCGCCGGACAATCCTCATCGGAGGATTCGCTGAGTTCAGACGCTTTGGCGAGCGATACGCCTCCAGAGGCCCCTTCCCCGAAGTCCAGGCACGACATTGAGGTGCCGTCTCAAAGAGACCCGGACCAGGGGAGGCATGTCTCTGGGGCCGGACACATGGGGGGGGGGGGGCAGCCCCCCGGCGTGTCGACGATGGGGGCAATCACGGGTTCAGACCATAGCCGGGCAAGGTCCTGGAGACCTCTAAGGCTCCAGGATCAGGCGAGCAGCCACCTTTGACGGTGGGAGGCTTACCTACTCCGCCGGCAACCTCTGTCCAAGCAGAGCTGCCAGGCGGTCTATCGACAGCGTTAAAGAGCGCGTCTATCGTCGATGAACATCGGACCCTCATGGGTGCGGTGGTTGAAAAGATTCAGTCCGCCGAGAGCGGGCTGAATGAGTCCTGCCTTGGCCTTATAAAGGCCTTTGAGGTATGTTTTCTAAGAAACCTTTGAGGAATCGTCATAATATGAGTAGTAGCCCCTGATACACTGTCCGGCGACAGAGAGAGAGAGCCGGGCAGGGGATCAAATCCTCTGCTTTTCCAGGAGCCTTTGTTAATGACGTATACCCCTTTGTGTGAGAACAGGTGTCTGCAGAGAAGACGACCGCTCATTATGCGGAAGTGTCCGGACTGAAGCAGAGTCTAGAACGGGCCGAGGAGGAACTTGGCCGTGTGAAGAAGCAATTGGAGGACAAGCAAGGTATGTTGAAACATTGTCCTGAATTTTGCACAAATGAGTAATTGTGCCTAGTGAAAAGTATTTGTATTGTATGCTCTAGGAGCGAGTGCCGAATATGAGGCACTGAAGAAGGCTGTGGCTGATGCCAACGAGAAGGCTGCCGCTGAACAGGCGCTTCGTGAGAAACACGAGGCCAGGGTCATCGCAGCTGAGCGAGAGCTCCAGGAGGTTGTGAAGAAAAGCGAGGGCTTGGAGCAGAGTCTAGTAGGGAAAGAATCCAAACTCGCCCAAGCTCTCCAAGCTGCAGAAGATGCCCGGGAAGAAGCCCGAGGTGCTGTGCGGGACATTCAAGAGGCCCCGAAAGTTGCGGCTGGTAAGGCCTTTTGTATTCATGGCCATTTTTACATGATAGTGGGAAGAACTCTAAGCGACAAGCGAAATTCTTGTTTTTCCAGGGGCATTTGCGGATCTGCGTCGCAGCATATCAGATGCCGCCCAATTCTACCGGACCGAGAAGAAGAAGTCTGCAAAGAGGAATTTCTGGTCGCAGTATTTGGCACTGAAGTATCCGGTGCCCTTTATCGATCAGCTGAAGTAGCTGGTGGAACTGCACCAGGCGGCCGAACTAGCCATGAAGGACTTGGTTGTCTGGCTATGGCCCGCGGAGCCAATTTCGAGCAATTACTTCGGACTCGTGAAGCGGATTGTGGGTGCCTGTCCTCGGCTTGATGCTGTTAAGCGATCGGTCTGTATAGAGGGTGCGCACATGGCGTTTGCCCGTGCAAAAGTGCATTGGGGGAAGCTTGATGCGGAGAAGCTGATGACTGAGGGGCTGCCAGAGGGTAAGGAGCGCCGCACGCCCGAGCTGTACTATGAAGGTGTACTGAAGGGAGCCCGCCTTGTGGCAGATAAGTGTAGCAGAGACATTATATTTCCCTGAGGGCATTCGTGCCGTTCTTTGTAATATGGGATAATGGCACTTTTATTATTTATTGCCTGTTTTGTTTGAACATTTGTTCTTCCTGTGCGGCTGTTTAGTGTATGTAAATCCTGAGAGTTTGCCAGTCGTCGGCTTCTGCCCCCACGAAAGAAATACGGGGGTGTTCGGGACATACTTGAACACTCTTTATCCCATGGCTGGGTCCTTTTAAGGAGGTGTTCCTCACCACGATCCAGGCAATCGGACTATAGGGCTTTACCACTCTCACTTAGCCATATGAATTCGAGTATGGTCGGCGCAGCCCCTAGTGTTCGGAAGGCCAAACTAGGGGCTCTATTGGCGCCTGATCGGAGGACCGATCCGTCGCACTCTGCATTTATAACGGCGTTATGCAGAATAAATCTTTAAGGATTTTACAACCTCTCGAACAGTTGACCAGCTCTCCCTGTATCATGACAATCAGTTTTTGGCTTTCTCTACTGAGGTGCTCGTCCGGTAGAACCGGGACACAATCGCAGTAGTTCTCCCTGCGCTACCTTAGCCGATATAACGGAACGTAAGGTACCAAAACAAGGGAGCCGGGCAAACCCAACCAATGACCCAAGACATGATTCGGAGCTGATGCATATAGTGCTATAAGTTCGGGGTGCCGAGCGACCGAAAAGGTGGTCGGACTTTGTTGCCGTACTGTGAAGCCCCTGGCATAATCGGGCGTAACACGAGGCGTGGCTGCCGTTTTTTACAAAGAGGCGTCCATGAGAAATGACGGCCGGTAAGTGTTATTTAAGTCTACGCATTGTAGTAGGATGATATGTCTATGCATATGAGTATGATTTATGATTATGAAAAGAGGTGTTTTTGGCGGAACCTGTGATGGCCGGACTGGAGGGGGCTGTGAGTGGATCTGAAGTGAATCTGGACCGCCTTCTTTGGGGGGGGGGGGGTTCACATGCATGTTTCTACCCTTGTGTGTCCGGGCTGATTCCACGTCGCCAATCCTGTTCTGCGTCAAAGTTAGTTTGTAAAGGCAAATACTTGGAGGCAGCTGAACGTCCTCTTGTGGTTGGTCCGAGGGTTCCTGATCGGACCCAGGTTAACCCAGCCATTATACCGTGAAGTAGCGCGGACTCCTCAGTTGGTGTCCGGATAGTTGGCTGTCATATCAAAATTTTGATAGGCATGCACGACTCGCTACTCCGGCAGCTGTATGATTTCTGCTCTAAGGGCGGGGTTCGGCCTTGCCCATAGGTGTGATTATATCACACGGTGTTGGCCTAATGGTTTACCACGTGGAATCTAGTCAACGTGGTTCATCCCGTTAGCATATGGTAAATTACTGTATGAGGGGAAGGTGTCGAAGAATTATTCTTTGGCGTGGCATTTTTTGGTGATCCGAAGACAACCGTTAGAGTGGTGGGCCAATAAAACTTGGACTTTGCACTGGCATCTTTTAAAAGATGTTATTTGTGGTTTCATACCCGCGGGGGCTTTATGTGTTATGGAGCCCCCAGACTACTAGGTCTAGAGGTACTGCAATTGAATTGTTGTGGTTGATGTTGTCCGGACAGTTGATGTGATCGGGGGAGATCGGCCATACTTTTATGATCTGGAGGATCTTTTGACTTTGCCGTTGTTGGACTCCTCCCCTCATTGTTTTGAGGATCCGACATTCTCTATTGGTGTGCTTGGTCGCCCTCCTAGGAGTACCATGAATTTCACATGGTTGATCGAGTATGTTGCTCGGGCCGTATAAGCTTGAGCTGTTCTTTGTCCGCTGACCGGACTGGGAGTTGCTGGATTTGGCACCAACTTCCCTAACTTGGCGTTTGTGACAATTTCGCTGAGGCTTGAGGACGCCTCTTCGTGTATCCTTCGTATTGTCTTGGACCGTTGTGGTGTGTTGACGTCGGGGTATGTGCCTTGGGTTCTCCTGCTTAGGTTGGGGTAGCGAATTACGTGTGTGTCCTTTGTCGGGGCGGTCGAGATTGTATTTTTCGGTGGCCAGGACCTTGGTCCATCTGTCCACGAGCAAATCTTGGTCAGCTTTGAGCTTCTGTTGCTTCCTTTGCAGGCTCCTTGCCGTGGCCATGAGTTGTCGCCTGAAGCGAACTTGTTCCACTAGATCCTCAGGCACGTCGCGTTCGGAATTGCCGGGGCTAATCTCGTCTTCAGAGGGGGGCATGTAGTTGTCCTCCTCCGGATATCCGCCCGTCACCTGTTCGGCCTGCTCGAACGCAGGCTGGTCGGGGTTGTATTCCTCTTCGGCATCATCCGGATTGTTTTCGTCTCCTGGGCCGATATTGCTGTGGCGGGGCTTGGAGCGGTGCCGACCACGCCCATGCTTTGATTTTCTCCCTGAGGGGTTATCCTTCGTTGCCTCATCGCCATTGGTTTCCTTCGGAGTGTCCACCATATATATATCGTATGAGGAGGTGGCTGTCCACCGCCTTGTGAGCGGTGGTTCATGTACTTCTCCTGCATTGTCGTCCATACCGTCGATGTCTTCGGAGTCGAAGTCAAGCACGTCGGTTAGATCATCGACCGTGGCAATGAAGTGGGTGGTGGGTGGGCAGCAAATTCCTTCGTCGCCTGCTTCCAACTCGAGCTGGACATAGTTCGGCCAAGAGCCTCCTGACAAAGAGAGAGACTTTATGAGTTCAACATGTCACCAAAGGGCGAGTGCTGGAAGATATCCGCAGCGGTAAACTCCATTACCGGAGCCCAACCAGGCTCGGCGGGCTCGGGAGCACGCGCACTGGAACCTACAACCGGACAGAGTCCGGGGGTCCGGAGTCACAGGCTTCCTTAGAAGTGAGGCCTGTGTTCGGCTCTACCGCCGATGAGTGTGCGGCCTGCGGGGCGGGGTCCATCCAGCCGTCCTTGGGCCACGCAGTCTACTCCGGATTTAGGTCCGGGACTACTTCAGGGGTAATATCCCAAGTACTGTCCGACAGCAGGTCTAGGCCGTGCTCATCATGGCTGCCCGGCACTCCTGGCACAGGCCCGATTCCGCCGAAGATCAAGTCTCCGCGGATATCGGCTGTGTAGTTCAGGTTTCCGAACCTGACCTGGTGGCCAGGGGCGTAGCTGTCGATCTGCTCCAGATGGCCAAGCGAATTGGCCCGCAGTGCGAAGCCGCCGGACACGAAGATCTATCTGGGGAGAAAAGTCTCGCCCTGGAGCGTGTTGTCGACGATTGAAGGCACCATCAAAACTTGCAGCGACGACATAGAGGAACTCTCAATGAAAGCACCAATGTCGGTGTCAAAACCGGCGGATCTCGGGTAGGGGGTCCCGATTTGTGCGTCTTAGGCTGATGGTAACAGGAAGCAAGGGACACAATGTTTACCCAGGTTCGGGCCCTCTCGATGGAGGTAAAACCCTACTTCCTGCTTTATTAATATTGACGATATGAGTAGTACAAGAGTAGATCTACCACGAGATCGTAGAGGCTAAACCCTAGAAGCTAGCATATGATGATTATGATTGTAATTGTGATCGGCCTTCTAAGGACCAACCTCTCCGGTTTATATAGACACCGGAGAGAGCTAGGGTTTACATGGAATCGGTTACAAGGAAGGAAATATAATATCCGGATCGCCAAGCTTGTCTTCCACTCAAAGGAGAGTACCATCCGGACACGGGACGGAGCCTTGAGTCTTGTATCTTCACGCTCCAATAGTCCGGACGAAGTATATAGTCCGGCTGTCCGGATACCCCCTAATCTAGGACTTCCTCAACCGCCGCCTCCCGATCCCGAGTCTGCCCTTGCCGCCCCTACCTCCGTTGCCGAGCACCTCCACGCCACCGTCTCTCCCCTCTCTGTGTAAGCCCCCCACCCCTCCCCCACCCCCTCTCTCTCTGCTTAGTTAGTAGATGTTTTTTAGTAGTAGTAGTAGATGTTAATTTAGGGTTCATAGATAATGATTTTTAGTAGTAGTAGATGTTAATTAGTAGTAGTGATGGTACTAGTTAACTAGGGCAGTATGGTTAATAGTAGATGTTTTTTACTATTGTATAATGTAGTGTTTTTTTACTGTTTTTAGTCAGTGTTTAAAATAATTAGTAATTAAATTAATAAACTAGTTGAACTTGTTTAGTTTTAGTTGAACTAGTTTAGTAAGTAAATTAATAAACTAGTTGAACTAGTTGAATTAATATAACTAATGTATTTTTATTAAGGAAATTAATATAACTAGTTGAACTATTTTATTTTTAGAAAGAACTAGTTTTTTCTATTTATAGTAAGTTTATATTTAGTAAGAACTAGTTGAATTAATAGAACTAGTTGAACATGTCATATTTGTTGTTATTTCTTTAGTTTAAGCAATTATTCGGGATGTATTAGTGATAACTTATAGGGTTTTTATTTTTGAAGAAATCAAGGAGCCCCTCCATCATCCCCGCCATCGTCCTCGTCACCGACCCCCTCCGACCTCGAGGTGAGACCAACCAAATCTCCATGTCAATATGAGTCCTATAAGATATGATGTAGATAAAAACATATATATCTTGTGTTGATCGAATAGGATATGTGGTTGCCCAAGTGGCCGGTCATGTTCAGGTTACACCTCCGAGTGGCCTATGTTTTGCCGGAGTGTTGATTAATTTCCGTTTCGGCAAATTTCAAGCGCTCGATATGTCGGATTTTTCCGTGAATTCTGGCATGACTTGTGCTAGAATATGTAGGAAATATCGAGTGGCTTGGATTTTCTCGAAAAATAATTAAACGACATTTCGACAGACCGATAGTCAACCCGTGATGAATAGTAATGATCTAATTTAGGTTTTTTAGTACATATATTTAATTGTACAAGTTTAATCTTTGAATTATGAACGTAGGAAATGTCGTACTCGGACGACGAAAGTCTCCCAGGGGAGTGCAGCTGGTGCCACGACGATCGAAGTCTGTGCGACAGGCCTCACCTGGACGAAGATCGACGCTTCAGCATTAAGCTCAAGGAGACCTTCGATGTTGAAACGGTACACAACGACGACAAGTGTTTTTTCGTAATTAAGCACGACTTCAACTATTTCAACGTCTAATTTTCATCTTTTACAATTTGACTAGCTTATCCCATGCCATGCAAGATGCTATGTCTTGGAGAGGATGGGTTTTGAAGACCATGAAAATTTTGAAACAAGAAAATACACCTAAGGACCCATCATGATATGGATTTTGAAGTAAATCTGTACAATTCTCAGAGCATAACCCATTTTGGTTGCCAAAATTGGGAAGCACTTTGCAAAATGTATGGTTTTTATGAGGATATGATTGTCACCATGGATCTTAGTGATCCTGACATCGAGCAAGACAATATGGACATTTGAGTCCTTGTTGATACGCTTCCGATTCTACCGCTATGTGAGTTTCTCAAACATAGTTATTAACTAATTTATATTTTTATTTTAAAATAGTTGACAGCTTATTTCCATTGACAGCTTATTTTCATTGTTCAAATAATGTGCGGAAGATGGTAGACAAAACCCACTACACCGATGGCTCTGAATTAACTTGTAAGGAGAAAAATCATCTGATTGCATTTCGTACTGATCTTGAGATTTACAATACCTATTATCGAACTCCTCCAAATTATGGTGAATACATGGCACTAGTGCATGTGTTGAACCACGGTAACTTCTATGGAGATACCCTGGTAAGATTTTTTACAATTACAACATCCGTGCATCTTTTGCATACTTCTAAAACTAGTACATCATTGCTAACTATGAAGTTATTAATATGTTTTTCAACAGAAAATCCTGATGGATTGTGTGCCTCATCTGATGTATCAGAATGGTCGCCTTGATTTTCTGAACATACAGCCAAGTCATCCTACGGATCTCACCTTTGCATATCAGATTTCTGAAACCGGTGAACACATGCTAATCAAAGAATGAAAAAAAAAATGTTTGGACAGCCGTAAGGAGGTTCTTGGAAGCAACATTAAGCAAAAGGAAAGAATTGGAGACAGGATAATCTCCATTCTCCATAATGGAGAGTCAGGGGCTATCTTGTTTTTTGCTATTTTACCTTAGAGAATATAGTAGGTCCTAAGAGAATGTAGTAGGTCCTATGAGGTACAATATGTTTATTATGTGGTACAATGTGTTAGAGTTGATGATGAGGAGTAGTTGTGATTATGACTAGTGACCAATTTGCTATGTGAT